>BQNB010007396.1:0-57638 GCA_026074375.1 Tanacetum coccineum | reverse complement strand
AAATGATCAAAGGATTTAGAGAGATGTGTGGGCTGTTTTAGAACAGAAAGAATGAGTGCAAAAGGTGAGAAAAATATTAGGGAATAGTCTAGTATTTATAGGATAAGCTGGAGGAGCGGATCTATGGCCGGTCCCCTTAAATAGGGTGTCGGCCCCCTTATAATTAAGGGGGCCGCCCATTTTCAGACGCTCCTCTTTTTGTCCTATTCAGGGGAGGTGTTTACTGGACTTTTTTAGCCGTTTTAGGTTCGAAAATTTGAAATTCAAAAAGTTTATTTTTAATAAAATATTTCTTTTAAATGTAGAAAATGTTTTGTGATGCTTATAAAAATGTTTACAACATTTTATAAAAGTTTGAGTTTGAATAAAGATTTCCTTTGATCATAAAATGCATTAAGCATTTATTTATTCATACATTTAAGTGATGTAAATGTTGAAATGAGAATTTACTCCTAATTACTTGTTTACGTTTAATTTTACGTTGAACGTTTTTATATTTTGTGATTATCAAAACGTAAAGATGTGAAAGATATTAATAATGTTTTTAGGCATTATATTTTATCAACAAAGTTAGTAATAATAACATCAAGTGAGGTTGATATGGTAAACTTAATATAAATTTCCTATCTATTTTTGGAAGTGGACAATTAATTTGGGACAAAACAAAAAAGGAAACATGGACTATACTTATGGGACGGAGAGAGTAATATATATAATATTTTTTTAAATAGCCGTTGGTAAATATATATAACGTATATATTTTTTGTCGTTTATGCGTCGGGGAAATGGCTAGAATCAAGTGGCGAAAAAGTGGCTAAGGTTTGGGGTGTGGTGGCGATCGCCACTTCGCATGCCACATAGGAGTGGCGAATTTCTTCCGTTGCTACACCGTATGCTCTTATTACTATGTTTATGTAGTTTCCTAACAGGATCAGACGCCCATATCTTTTATATACCGTAATAAAAGAATTATATTATTTTGAAGTTTCGTGTGAGATTCGATTTTATAGAATATAAAATTAGACCAATTAAAACGTTTGATTTTGACACGTAGATAAAATCGTGCGATTTCATTAGTTAAAAAAGTTAAAACTGAATCAATTTTGGTCAAAATTAAAAAAATGATGGAGAAATTCGATAGGAAAAGGAAGACATAAAAATATAGGTGTCAAATTTGTTAAAAACAAAAACTTAAAAAAGGATGAGGTAATTAACAAAATTTTAGTGATTGAATTATTTATAAATAGGGAAGTGTAAAAATCATCCTTGTGGTTTCTTAAAAAACTGTCTCACGTCCCTCGTTAAAAATTTGCCCAAAACACGTCCCTCAGTTAATGTTTTGAGGCACGATACATCCCTTGGACTAACGGTGCAAATTCTTTTGAGGCACGGTACATCCCTGAGGACTAACGGTGCAAAAAAAATTCCATTAAGTATTAACGAGGGTTTAAAAGGAGGGTATTGTTGTCTTTTTGCTGCCACAGGGATGTATCGTGAACCTTTGTTTTAAAAAAATTATTTTTTTTAGTTTTTGTTTGTTTTTTAATTTTATTTCAAAAATAACTTTTTTACATTATTATTCGTAAAAATATTTAAGTTTTTTTTACAAAATTTTTTTAAAATCTTAATTTTTTGAAAAAATTTAAATTTTTTTGTAGTTTTTAAAGTTTTGAAAATTAATTTTTTACGTTATTATTCGTGAAAAAAATTGAAATTTTTTTACAAAACTTATAAAAAAATTCGTACTTTTTAAAATCTTACTTTTGAAAAAAAAATTAAAAATTTTGTATTTTTTTAAATCTTAGTTTTTAAAAAGTACAAAAAAATTTTTAAAAGTTTTGTAAAAAAAGTGCGAAATTTTTAAAAATAATCTAACCGTAATCATACTTTTAAAAACTTTTTAAATTTTTTTTTACAAAACCTTTTAAAATTATATAAAAAACTTCGCACTTTTTTAAAAAAATTTAATTTTTTAAAATTTTTTTTTGCACTTTTCTTTACAAAACTTTTTCAAAAAATTTTGTACTCTTTAAAAAATACGAAAAAAATGTAACTTTTTTTCATAAAATTAAGATTTTAAAAAGTGCGAATTTTAAAAAAAAAATCTTAAATATTTTTACGAATAATAATGTAAAAAAGTTATTTTTTAATCAAAGTTAAAAAATAAACAAAAACTAAAAAAAATATTTTTTTTAAAAAAGGATCACGATACATCCTTGTGGCAGCAAAAACAATATCCTCATTTTAGACCCTCGTTAATACTTAACGGAAAAAAATTGCACCGTTAGTCCAAGGGGTGTATCGTGCCTCAAAACATTGACGGATGGGATGTGTTTTGGGCAAATTTTTAACGAGGGACGTGGGACAGTTTTTTGAGAAACCAAATTGATGATTTTTGCACTTCCCTCGTATATAAATCATACGGAGTTAAATGAAACATATAATTTCCCATATTTTTTAATGAGGAATTCTAGACTCACACTATTTTTTACAAACAAATATCCACACCCACATGTGGCATATGATTATGGAGGGTAAAAATTAAGAAAGAGAAAATTTCATGCAACTTAATTGGTACATCGCACATGCTACATGTGGGTGTGGATGTTTGTTTGTAAAAATGGTGTGAGCCCAACATTACTTTTTTTTAATAACTTTAGAAAATAAACAAATACTCCCTTAGACTTTATACCTTCTAAACTTTATACTTTAAAAATATAACTTATATAAAATCTATATAAAGTTTATATAAGAACATTAGGAAAAACATATTAAACTTGCATATTGTATACAACATGATAGTAATAGATAAATTTAAACAACATCAACACTCATATGAGTTAAATAAAGTTAAATCTTTCATCAAACAAAATCCTTACAAAATATTAATCTATATTAATCAATGTTTTAAAAAATAGTTTTTTAATTGACCCAGTCGAGTCACTGGGTCACGGTTCAACCGGATTTTTGGGCAAAATCCGACTTCCGGTCACCCGACCGGCTCATGGTTCAACCGACTGGGTCAACTCGGGTTTTAAAACATTTATATTAATACATAATGATTTTTTTTATGTAAAACCACGTGCATAATTATTAGTTATACTAATATCACAATTACAAAGCATTAAACACGGGAAATTTTTCACATGCTCGTATATTGAACAAAATTTTTAAAATAAATTTGATTTATGTGTAAGTCCTGTGGCGCACGGGACTTTTAACTAATAAACATACGTTATTCTAAACTTGATCACACAATTTATAAGATGTATCATTGCTATTTTACATGATCAACTTTTATTCAATCAAGAAAAGGGAATGAAGTGAGGTTTTTCATTTGATGGTAAGTACAATATACTAGGTATATGATAAAGGCATATTCACTGCACAACCACATTTGATGAGAGTTTTCCCCGAGCGTAAATCATCTTCTTTGGTAAAAGATGGTGGGATCAATGAACAAATAGTTTAAGATTTTAATAGGTCGCCATTATTACAAGCTAATGTATTGGATGGCAGCAATCCTAAGGGTGTGTTTAGTTGTTGAGTTTCCCAGAAAAGTTTTCTTAGAAGCACAAAGAAAACAAAAAACATGTTCAAATTGAGTATTTTCTGAAATTCCTCTACTAAAAACAGAAAACCTTTTTCTCCTATCATAACTATGATTCAGAGAACTTGAATTTAGAGTTCTCCAGTTTTCAAAAGGTTCCCTGGAGAAAGAAAGGTTACTCCGTTCTTAAGAAAACTAGAGAAGGAGAATTAAGAAAACTTTCCTGCAACTAAACGCACCCTAAGAGTGTCAAAGAAGCTAGAGGTCACCCTATAGAACAAGTCATATGTGAGTTGAATGAGACGACACTAAGGCCAAGAAAAAATATGCTTACATAATTGCATGACATTTCCCAAAATTCAAATTACTCGAGTCTAGAAAAGGCTGTTCATGGTTGACATGCACCATGGGATGTTGATTTAAAGAGTCTAGTTAGAAGTTTAGAAAGTCATTTGCATGATCTTTATAGGTTCTCTTAGAGCCTATGTGTTATGCGCTTAGGATTTTTGTGAAAGGCATAGAAGTATTGCAACATTATTGTTTTACGAGATAATGAATATGTATTAATGCGTTATTCAAACTATGGTTGATATTATCACAGAACCTACATGTTAAATCTTATGTGCTATGGACAAGAAATTTGAACTACATTTATTTAATCTTGTATTAATCATCAACTTATACATTTAAATTTGTGAAATTGATATACTCACAACATTACATGTTCTATTCCATATAATATACATGGAATATAACTTAGTCAAATTCGAAGACAAAACAGCACTTTGTATCACAACTCACACTTGTGTTGATAATGACGTGTTTGTGTATACTTGTTCATTTTAGATGAAAATTGCATACTATGTTTATCCAAATAGAAAATAAAAGAAAAGAAAAGATTTTATGCAAACATATGAACTATTCATATAGTTGAAGAGTATTATGCTTGAATTCGGTATGGTATTGCATTACATAGTAAAATACATAATTAATAAACATACACTTTGGTAAATCAAAATTATCAATGTTTACACAACACATTGAATCATAATTCTGAGATATGTATATTGAAACACTTGATGTTGGTATAATGGATTATGTGTTCCTACATGTGTGAATTATCCAAAATGATTATGTTTATGTAAGCCTTGTTTACTATTTTGTGAATATCCTAGGAAAACACCTTCGTACGACTTGGGGTCGAACTTGGTGAGGTAATCTCTTGTATTAAGAATAAAACATTTACTTCCGAATACTCTAAAATAGTTAAGGTTTGGTTTCCTACCTCTCAACAACTCGTATGGAGTTTTTCCTAAAATACGTCTAATAGAAACTCTATTAATTATATAAGTTGATGTATCGACCGCATTGCACCAAATTTTTTGAGGAATGGATTGTTCATTTAACATGGTTCTACTCATTTCTTGTAAAGTGCGATTTTTTCTTTCTACTACCCCATTTGATTGTGGAGTACGAGGAGCGAAAAAATTGTGAGATATCCTATTTAAATCATAATATTTTCCAAATTGTACTTCATTATCAAATTCCCGACCATGATCCGTTCTAATTGATACAATAGAACATCCTAATTTGTTTTGGATCATTTTGCTAAATATTTCGAATTCTTCGGTTTTATTTGCTAAAAATCTAGTCCAAGTGTATCGAAAATAGGTCATCTATAAGTACTAAGGTAAAATGATTTCCTCTATGCTTCGTATGGCGGAGGGGCAAACAAATCCATGTGAAGTATGTCTATAGCATCTAGTTGTTGAGAACTATATTTTTAGCCTTGGTGACTTACCGTGACTTGCCTTTCCAATTCGCAAGCATCAAAAAAATGTTGGTCGTATTTTAAGTTTAGGGTTAGATTTCTAACTAATTCCTTTAGACGCTAATGATTGAATAGTTTCAAATTTGAGCAGTGACCTAATCTTCTATGCCAAGTGTGGAATTTTTGTCTAATGTTGTCAGCATATTTTGTCTTTCGGTTTATTACTTAGATTTCCATTACATATAATCCTCCTTTCCTAATTTCCTTACCTATAAACTTTTTTCGTTTTTGATTATTCACTATCGTGTTCGGTAAATATTACATTGGCATTTATTATCACAATAATTGACCTATACTAAGCAAGGTAAAAGTTAAGTTATCACGTGCTCCAACATTTCAATTATTAGGAGTCTGAGAAATCTACCTTTGCCTATGATTTTGACCGTGTAAGTTGCATCCGAAAATTACGTAACCTCCGTTTGTAATGCTTTATATGAAGAATACACTTTCGATTACCGGTCATAGTGTTTTGAGCATACCACTATCTTTAATCCACTCATCGGGTTCCCAAGTTTACTCTTAATCATATTTCATTCATCGGGCCGCTTTGAGCAACAAGACAAGCTTCATCTTTAGTCCTTCCACATCATCTTCTCCATTGTCGCTCATGCTCCTCCAATGCAGCTCTTTGATCGATGTTCCTTTGGCGATTTAACATTCTCCAATGGAAGTGACTTGGGTCACCACATCTAAAACATTTTTCTTTCACTATTATCATTACCATCATTTTCTACTTCTTGGAATTTTTTCTTAATCCGCCGCGTAGTTGTCTTGCAAATCTTCTTCGTACTCGTGAAAGGAAGTTTCTGAATTCCTTACGGCTATACTCATACTCCTATCGTCTTCCCCTAACGGAACTTTAGTTATCTTCATCACTTACTTCGCTTTTTCACTTTTAATGCAATTAATCCTACTTTGTTCTTTCTTGCCTTTAACCTTTCTACATCTTTCATTATTACTTCTTTCTTCATAAACTTTTTAAGTTCCAATTAGTTCGTCAAGAGGTAAGTTGTTAGATTCTTTGATTCTTCAATCGCCGTGACTTTCGCGCGCCATTTTGGATGTAGTGCCCTAAGAAATTTCCTAACACAATTCTTGCTAGAGAAACTTTTCCAGCAAGTGGCTTTTAGACAGTTAATAAAAGTGTTAAACGGTTAGCAAAGGCATTACTATTGACTTACCTCTTCCGGAATCATAAAATTGTACATGATTGTGTGAACAAAAAGATTCTATTTTGTTAGCTTTGACTTGATTATTACCTTGATGAGTGATTAGCTAAGTATCCCAAATTTCTTTTGCGGTTTGACACATAAAAATTCTTTCGTATTCTTTACGTGGCAAAGCATTATAAATTACCATTTTAGCTTCATTATTTTTTGCAAGTTTCTTTTTAAGAATCATCATCTTGTTTATGAAAAGATACAATTTTATCCTTTTTATTTCGGGATTAAATGATAGGAGGAAAATCACCATCGGTGATTAACATGGCCCAAAGATCTAGATCTTTTAACTTCACATAAGTTTCGAATATATTTTTCCAATAAATAAATCCATCAATTTCAAATAGTGGTGGTCTTTGCATAGATTACCATTCTAAATATTTTTCCGATTCCATAGATCGATTCAAGTTTTAAAATATAATTTATTTTAAAAATCTTGTTTAGCGTGGCTCTTGATACCAATTATGGAAAACTAGAAGGGGGGGTTGAATAGTTTACCGCTTTTTGATTTAATATTTATGTTTGTTTAGGAAAACTTAGATTCGACTTTTTGTGAATTCAAAACTTGCACAATATGAACAATGTAAATAAGTAGAAGCAAATAAAAGATAAGAGTTGGAAAGATCAAACCACAACACAAGAATTTATAGTGGTTCAGTTACGAAGCTCCTCTTCGACCTACTCCACTCTCCGAACACCTAACTCGAGAGTTTTCTTCACTATGTCAACAAGCTCCTTTATGGCAGAGAAAACTGTACACAACGTTGCTTATATCTATTTCCGACACTAAGCTAGATGTCGAGTTCTAATCTTAGCTAGAACCAATCTATCACAACATAACTTCAACAATTTACTGTTCACCTTCAGTAAATTACGACAGGACACCAACTTTCACGACATACTTTCCACAACTTCACTACACAACTTAGCTTCACACCTTGGAACACAACTACACAACTTCTTCACACCTTCACGACTTCACAACCTTGCACTACTTGTCCTCGTCACCTACTTATGTCAACAAACTAAACCTAACACTACTATACAAGGGCAACAACACAAGACCAACTATACTTACAACCAACAACAAAACCTAATAACTACAAACAACTTTATAAGATTTACAAATGAATTACAAGAAATATGTGTGAATGCAATAAGATTGCAAATGTATACATTTGGATGTAATACTTCTTCAAATTAATTATGAATGCGAAAGTATTCTTACTAATCTGCAACAATAATGCAAGGAATTGAGCTTTGGATCACTGGAAACAAAAAGCTTTAATGATTAAATGATCAAAGGATTTAGAAGATGTGTTAGGGGCCTGTTTTAGCAAGCAGATAAAAGAATAATAGACGTTCGCAAAACAAAGGCAATCAACGACGCAAAGACAGAAGAAATGTTGGAGAATTCAAGAATAACCAACGTATTTATAAGGGAATTATCAAGCAATAGGAGGAGCGAGGTCTAATGTCGGAGTCTCTCTTAAATAGGTGTAACGGTCCCCCCTATAATTAAGGGGGGCGCACCATTAGTATTTAAGGGGCCGCCCATTTTCAGACGCTCCTCTTTTGTCTATTCAAGGAGGAAGGGGTTTTTACTGGACTTTTCCTAGCCTGTTTTAAGGATTCGAAAAATTGAAATTTAAAATATTTTATTTTGAATAAAACATTTCTTTTAAATGTAGAAAATGTTTTGTGATGTTTATAAAAATGTTTACAACAATTTATAAAAGTTTGAGTTTGAATAAAGATTTCCTTTGATCATAAAATGCATTAAGCATTTATTTATTCATACATTTAAGTGTTGTAAATGTGGAAATAAAAAATTTTACTCCTAATTTACCTTGTTTTCCGTTTAATTTTACCGTTGAACGTTTTTATATTTTGTGATTATCAAAACTTAAAGATGTGAAAGATATTAATAATGTTTTTAGGCATTATATTTTATCAACAAAGTTAGTAATAATAACATCAAGTGAGGTTGATATGGTAAACTTAATATAAATTTCCTATCTATTTTTGGAAGTGGACAATTAATTTGGGACAAAACAAAAAAGGAAACATGGACTATACTTATGGGACGGAGAGAGTAATATATATAATATTTTTTTTAATAGCCGTTGGTAAATATATATAACGTATATATTTTTTGTCGTTTACTCCTAAGTGTAGCTCGGGGGAAAATGGCTAGAATCAACGTGCCGAAAAGTGAGCTAAGGTTTGGAGGTAGAGCTGCGATCGCCACTATGTCGCAGCCACATAGGAGTGGCGAATTCTTCCAGTTGCTACGACCTATGCTCATATTAACTATGTTTATGTATTTTCCTAACAGGATCAAAACTCCCATAGGACCAGCTTACTTTTATATAAACCGTAATAAAAGAATTATGAATATCTTTGAAAGGGTGGTGCGGGGGTTCGTGTGAGATTCGATTTTATAGAATATAAAGTTAGACCAATTAAAACGTTTGATTTTGACACGTAGATAAAATCGTGCGATTTCATTGGTTAAAAAAAGTCAAAACTGAATCAATTTTGGTCAAAATTAAAAAAATGATGGAGAAATTTGATAGGAAAAAGAAGACATAAAAATATAGGTGTCAAATTTGTTAAAAACAAAAACTTAAAAAAGGATAGGTAAAATTAACAAAAATTTAGTGATTTGAATATTTAGTAAATAAGGGAAAGGTGTAACGAATCATCCATAAGTGGTTTCTTAAAAAACAGGCTCACGTCCCTCGTTAAAAATTTTGCCCAAAACACGTCCCTCAGTTAATGTTTTGAGGCACGATACATCCTTTGGACTAACGGTGCAAATTTTTTGAGGCACGGTACATCCTGAGGACTAACGGTGCAAAAAAATTTTCATTAAGTATTAACGAGGGTTTAAAAGGAGGGTATTGTTGTTTTTTTTTTTTGCTGCCCATCAACAGGTATGTATCATAACCTTTGTTAAAAAAAGAAAATATTTTTTTTTTATAGTTTCTTTGTTGTTGTTTTTATTAATTTTTGATTTTCAAAAATAACTTTTTTTAACATTATTATTCATAAAAATATTTAAGTTTTTTTTTTTTTACCAAAATTTTTTTAAAAAAATCTTAACTATTTATGAAAAAATATCAAATTTAAAATACGAAAAAACCCTTGAATAATCCCAACAAAAAAAACGAACATTCTTCTTCCCCCCCAATCCAAAAAAAAACCCTCCCCAAAAAACCCCCAAACCGACCAATAAACCCCACAAACGAAAATCCCCCCCCCCAACACCCCACAAAAGGTCAAAAAAACCCACACCTAAAAACCCCCCCCGACCCCACCCCTCCCCCAAAAAAACCTCCCTAAAATGTACCTCCCCGATGCCCCGCAAAAAACCCCCACGCACACCCCTACAACCTACCAAACCCCCCCAAAAACCCAAAAATAAACGCCCCCCCTAAAAACCCCCAAACACACCCCCCCCTCCAACTCCCAAAAAACCCCCCCAAACCAAAAAACCCCAAAAAAAAAATAAAAAAGAAATCCCAAAACAAAACCCCCCCAAAAACCCCCCCAAAATACCACCAAACACCCCAATATACCTCCCAAAAACGTCCCCAAAAAAACCCCCCCAGTCCTCAATAACACCTCAAAAAAACCCCTCCCCCACCCCCCCCATCCGACCACCCTACTCCCCAACCCAAAAGACCCCAAACCCCCCTAACCTCCCCCCCCCCAACCCCGAAAAAAAACCACCCCAACCTCAAAATCCCCTATTTCTCCAAAAACCCCCCCCCCACAACCCACAAAAAGCCTCCACCACCATACCCGCCCTAAGACAAAAAACCAGCCCCTAAGCCCCCCCGACACCCCCCCCCACCCCTCCCCACAAAAAAACCCCCCGCACCCTCACCCACCAAGTGCCCGCTAAAACCACCAAAATCCGACAATACGACCACGGAAACAACTAACCTCCCACACAAATGCCAAGCCGTAAGTCCCAAGGGGTGTAAACAATCACGCGCCTCAAAACATTGACGGATGTGGATGTGTTTTGGGCAAATTTTTTTAAACGAGGACGTTGGACAAATTATTTTTTTGAGAAACCAATTTGAAGATATTTTTGCACTTCCCTCGTATAAAAATCATAACGAAGTTAAATGAAAGCATATATTTCCCTGATATTTATTAATGAAAAATTCTAGACTCCACAACAACACCATTTATATTTTACGAAAAACAAATAACCACACCCAACATGTGTCCAAAGAATAAGGCTGACCCGCAAAAGCCCTCCCCCCAACATCAATCACACTTCAAAGTGAACCCACGGCACAAGCAATCAAGAGGGTGTTAGGATGATTGATAAGAAAAAATGGTGTGAGCCCACCATTACTTATATTTTTAATAAACTATAGAAAATAAACCATATCTCCATAAACATAAATACCTTACTAACATATAACTTTAAAAAAAATAACAACTTATAAAAAAAATCTATATAAAGTTTATATAAGAACATTAGTAAACAACATATTAAACCTTGCATATTGTTAAAACAACAAGAAAGTAATAGATAAATTTAAACATACAACTACACTCATATGAGTAAATAATAAGTTAAAACTTTCATCAAACAAAAACCTTATCAAAATATTAATCTATAAAAACATAATGTTTTACAAAAAAAAAGTTTTTTAATTGTACCCAGTCGAGTCACTGTGTGTCACGGTTTCAACGGATTTTTTTGGGCAAAATCCGACTTCCTTATATTCTCCGTCACCCGACCAGGGCTCATGGTTCAACCGACAGGGTCAACTTATCTCTGGTTAAAAAACACTTATATTAATACATAATGATTTTTTTTATGTAAAACCACGTGCATAATTATTAGTTGTATCAAGATCATAATTACAAAAGCATTAAACACGGGAAATTTTTCACATGCTCGTATATTGAACAAAATTTTTAAAATAAATTTGATTTATGTGTAAGTCCTGTGGCGCACGGGACTTTTAACTAATAAACATACGTTATTCTAAACTTGATCACACAATTTATAAGATGTATCATTGCTATTTTACATGATCAACTTTTATTCAATCAAGAAAAGGAATAAATGAGGGTATTTTTCCAAGTGCAGTGAACGATCCCCACACCACGTACACAGCACGCCATTCCAAAACACTACACTGTCCCAACCCCACCTTTGAATAGATTTTTCCTACCCCCCCCGCTCTACCCACCACAACCATAGTTACCCCGTCAGTAATTGTACAACCCATCCCCCCACTAAACCTCAAAACCACGTCCTACTCCCAACAACCCCATCACCAGGATACAAATTCAATGCTCACACACCACCACTTTGTAGATAAACGATTAAATCTCATGTCCCCGACCCTGAGATAACCCAACGCCTCCCAACGACAACCACACCCCGCAAACCCCAATGCTAATAAATAACAAACACCCAACCTCTACTAAAAACAGAAAACCATATTTCCCTCCTATCATAACCTATGATATCTCGGCACATGGCATATAAGATAAACACACACTAAATCAAAGGATCCCCTTGTTAGTAAAGAAAGTGATACATCCGTTCATAAGAAAACAGAGAAGGCGAATACGAAAAACTTATCCTTCCTCCCTGGCAACTAAACTCGAACCCTAAGAGTGTCAAAGAAGCTAGAGGTCACCCTATAGAACAAGTCATATGTGAGTTGAATGAGACGACACTAAGGCCAAGAAAAAATATGCTTACATAATTGCATGACATTTCCCAAAATTCAAATTAACTTCGGAGTCTAGAAAAGCTGTTTCATAAAGGTTGTGACTGCAACCATCGGGGATGTTTTATTTAAAGAGTCTAGTTAGAAGTTTAGAAAGTCATTTGCATGATCTTTATAGGTTCTCTTAGAGCCTATGTGTTATGCGCTTAGGATTTTTGTGAAAGGCATAGAAGTATTGCAACATTATTGTTTTACGAGATAATGAATATGTATTAATGCGTTATTCAAACTATGGTTGATATTATCACAGAACCTACATGTTAAATCTTATGTGCTATGGACAAGAAATTTGAACTACATTGATTTAATCTTGTATTAATCATCAACTTATACATTTAAATTTGTGAAATTGATATACTCACAACATTACATGTTCTATTCCATATAATATACATGGAATATAACTTAGTCAAATTCGAAGACAAAACAGCACTTTGTATCACAACTCACACTTGTGTTGATAATGACGTGTTTGTGTATACTTGTTCATTTTAGATGAAAATTGCATACTATGTTTATCCAAATAGAAAATAAAAGAAAAGAAAAGATTTTATGCAAACGATATAACTATTCATCATTTTTAAGAGTATTAATGCTTGAATTCGGTATGGTAAGTATTCGCATTACATAGTAAAATTACATAATTAATGAAACATTCACTTTGGTAAATCAATAATTATTCAATGTTTACACCAACACATTGAATCATAATTCTGAGATATGTATATTGAAACACTTGATGTTGGTATAATGGATTATGTGTTCCTACATGTGTGAATTATCCAAAATGATTATAATACACATTGAAGCAGGTTTGATTACTTGGACAGCTCATCTAAGATCCCAAGTATTTTCCTTGCAACACATTTGGAAAATAAAGTTATCAACTCTAAAAATCCAAAATAATGATCAAGTATACAACCAACTATAATTGGGAGTATCATGCATGACTTAACAATTTTTGGTGCATGCATGCTTAATTGTCGAAATTAGTTTGAGTAACTCGATCATCCAATATCAACTAAACCTTCAACTAAGTTCTCAAATCATCCAGGCATAATGTTCTTTCGAACACTATCTCAAGGAATCAAGATACAAAGTGTTATTACCTTTGATTCCTTGACTAACATAAACCCATACCTAACACCTTAATTCTTGATTGTAAACGAAAACAAAAACAAGAAATATCCATAAATCGAATTGTAGTCTTCAAGCAACATTCTCTAAAACAACCTTAATTACCAATGGTGTGTTGGATTATGTGAGTTGGACTAGCCGTGTACGACTAGAAATGTGTGAGTCTATTAGGAGCACACACTTTAAACACATAGAGTGTGCTTAAGACTTCAAGATACGTTTCTAAGTAAACCTTTGGACAACCAAAAACCAACTAGACATGATCATAAGGCTGTCCTAAAGAGTGTAGTTCAGCTGGAAGGATCTAAAGGGATGTCTAAGTACATTCGAATAGGATAAGTACTCGGAAATAGGAAGATGTATGATAAGGTTAAATGAGAAGAGTTGTGATAAGTCTTAAAAACATGAAGTTTTAGCCTTATCACAATTAGGATTGTGAGGGTATATAAACCCCTCGTCTCTCCCTCATTCTGGACGACCACAACAATAAGAAAACACAGAAAATACCTCTCCTACTCTCTCCATTTAAATCAGACGCAAGCTTAACCCTATTAAGGTTCATATCTGATTTTCGGTCTTCTTTAATACTCCCTGTTCTAATTCGGTTAACCCTTTAGGGTTGATACACTTGTGATTTGATCCCAGGTCTGTTACAAAGGGTGTATTACATTGGTTTACGAGTTGTCAAGGCGTGACAACAGATAGAAACTACTAGGGTCCATATTTGGTGATTTTTGGTGGATTTGGTGAAATTCGGTACAACCGAATTCGGTTAAACCCTAAGTCTCACCTTCTAATTTTCGGTACTATATTCAAGAGTGGTTTTGGGTACTTTATTCAGGGGTGTTTGGTATACAAAGGTTGTATTGGGTACACGTGAAGTAGGACTAGCATCCGGGCGTGCTTGTTAGACGTGTTTGTGTGAGCACTCGTAGATGTGGACATTTATCCACTTTGTTTCATAATCAATTGTTGTTGACTTCAAGGGTTAGTCTCTCTTGTTCCCTTTTGTTTTATTTATTGTGTGTTAACTGTATGAACCAAACATGATCCATATCTGCTGCGTACTCGTAGTGTTAATGGTTAACTGATTATCAAATCCTAACAGTGGTATCAGAGCCATCTTGTTTGGTGTTTTATGGGTTACACACATTATTAAACACGCTAGAGCTGCATGAAATTGGTTTATTTATTGTTTTATTAGAAAATTATGGCTATTATATGCAATACTTGCCATAAATTATGAATGAACACCTAGAATCAACACGTATGTTAAAATGATAAAAAGAAGAATAGATTAAAATTAAATGTTAATTAAGCTGCAATGTTATTCTATTCTTGGTTTTATCTCGGCCTTAAGACTCACGCAATCATGTTATATGATGGATGTGGCGATCTAAGCACTTTAGCAGATACCTAGTGAGAGTCTTATGGTTCTCCAATTGGGGAAGACTCTTTGAGAACTCGAGGCATTATGTGATTTACTGCTTTCATTAATAAGAGTTTGTCTTCAATTATAATCTAATTTTCTGTCTGTTTGATTTGCTTATATGTAATATGCCATGTGATGCTCAATATTTGCAAATAAGTCTTTATGAAACTCTTAAAAACGGACTTATATTTATAGAGAAATTTGGATTGAACATGTCTAGTATTAAGCATACTCCTTGTGACTTGTTATGTGTTATTTGCAAAATCAGGGTTTTTGGACAAATTTAATACGGACATTAAAAATATGAAATTTGATTTCTTGTAAAGCTTTAGTTTTAATGTGAGCAATATGGGGTTGAATTGATCTCTAATCTTATCCTGCCCCACTACATGCTTAGGCATATGAGGGAATTATTGGAATTACTTGTGTCTTCGGACACAAGTAGGAGTACAATATAGGGTTTGATCATTTGTAATCCCACCATATTGGAAAATATAAAACTAATATTAACAAAAGGGGTTTCTTAACATATAATAACATTATTAGTCAATTGGAAGTATAGCTCACCCATCATGGACAAACTATAAGAGAAGTTTAAGGCGGATGCAACTAAGGTTCCCCAAAAGAAGTCAGGTTTTTAATAAGCTTCGTGCTGACCTCCGCTTCTTTGTGCGTCTTAATGGAGCTCCGTGAAAATTTGACACAAAACAATGATGCTATACCAAAAATAGGTTAACAAAATTTTTCTTAACTTTGTGCTACAAGGTTGTTTTGCATGCTTCTTGTACACAACTTTGTCACATTTATGTGTATACCCTTATATGAAGTTTTAAGTCTATTCCGTGCCAAACATAGAAACTCGGTGCATGTGCTGACTCTTGGTTAGGACCTAAAGGGCCTTGCCAACCTGGCGCTTTTTTTTTTCATAGGTCAGACCTATATCAATTTTCGCACGTTCTGTTTTGGGGACTTAAATCGAGTTTCCTGGTCAGACCTCAGACCCGAGGCATAAGATGAGACCAAATATGCTTTTGACATTACTATAAGAGTTATTAATGTCATAAGTCTCATAAATCTAAGAGTTGCATTCCATGCAATTAACGCTCGCTCGCTTACCTCTTGCCCTATCTTGTTTACGACGTTGGTCAAACCTTCGTAATAAGTGGAGGTCAAGTTGGGATCTTAGTCGTATTAGTAATTAATTGGGTAGTTAATTCCTTTAAGAATTTAATTATCGACAATACTAATATTTGAACTATTTCTAAATTGTAGATGACAACCTCGTCGACTAACAATTCGGTCTTCAGGGGCTTCTTCGAGAAGCAAAAACTGACTGGACCCAACTTTATTGATTGGTATAGACAACTTAGGATTGTACTATCAATTGATGATAAGTTGAATTATCTAGAGCAGCCACTTCCTCCTGCTCCTGTAGCTCCATGCGGGTTCTGAGTTGCTCCTGAAATCCTTGCAGCTCATACGCTTGGTTAAGGATTCAAAAGAGATTGATGGACTCATGCTAATAACCATGGAGCCAGAGATCTAACAAATCTGGAAAATATCCATGCTATAGACATGCTAAAGGAGTTAAAAACTCTGTTTGCCCAGCAAGCAGAGCATGGCTTCTTCAGACTACGCGTGATTTTCACGCCTGTAAACAGGAAGAAGGGCAGTCAGTTAGCTCGTATGTTCTGAGAATGAAGGGCTATATTAACAATCTAGAGCGTTTGGGGCACCCTGTGACACTTGGCCTTGCTGTGAGTCTGATTCTTATCGGGTCAACGGAGGAATTTGTTGGGTTTGTGCAGAATTACAACCATGCATAGCCTGGGGACGACTGTGAATGTGTTGCTTATTATGCTAAAGCTCCAAGAGCAAACTCTAACTCTGCCCAAAAACAACGCTCCTGCTCTGCATGCTATTCGAGCAGGTAAAGTCCAGAAAGGTAAAAAGCACAAAAAACCGCAACCCCAAATGGCTGCCAGGGGACAAAATCAAGGGAATGGGAAAAATAAGCACGCTTATGCTCCCAAGCCCAAGATTCCCCCTCCACCCAAGAGGGAAGATCCCGCAAAGGACTCAATCTGTCATGAGTGTGGTGAGACAGGACATTGGAAGAGGAACTGTCCTCAGTATTTAGCCGAGTTGCTGAAGAAGAAAAAGAACGCAGCCTCTGGAGCTGGTGGTTCAGGTATCTTCACTATAGAACTCAATACTTTCCTTAATAGATCATGGATCTATGACACTGGTTGTGGTACTCATATTTGTAATACAACGCAGGGTCTAAGGGCAAGTAGGAAACTGAAGCCGGGGGCTCTTAGCTTGTACGTGGGCAATGGTCAACGTGAAGCTGTTGAAGCAATTGGCGTTTTTTATTTATGTCTCCCGAGTGGATTAGAGATTGTTTTGAACAATTGTCATTATGCTCCCTCTATTACTAGAGGAGTAATTTCTGTTTCCCGTTTGTACGAAGATGGTTTTATTAACCGCTTCGTGAATAATACAATTCAAGTTTCTAGGAATAACATGGTTTATTTTAGTGCTATCCCAAGGGATGGTATTTTTGAAATTGATTTGTCTAATTCTTATGCAAATGAAAGTTCTATATATACTGTAAGCAACAAAAGAGCCAAGCTAGACTTGGACTCTGCTCTCTTGTGGCATTGTCGTCTTGGACACATTAGCAAGAAACGCATTGAGAAGTTGCAACATGATGGACTTCTCAATTCAACTGACCTTAGGGCTTTTGAAAAATGCGTCCCTTGTATGTCTAGAAAGGGCCAAAGACTTACTTGGACTAATACACACCGATGTATGTGGCCCATTTAAGATCATGTCAAGACAAGGAGCAAGCTACTTCGTCACTTTCACTGACGACTTTAGTCGTTATGGTTATGTTTACTTGTTAAAGCATAAACATGAAGTGTTTGAAACTTTCAAAGTGTTTCAAAAGGAAGTAGAAAATCAACTCGGTAAGACCATAAAATCGCTATGTTCTGATCGTGGGGGCGAATATATGAGTCAAGAGTTTTTGGATCATCTGAAGGATCATGGGATTATCGCCCATCGTACTCCTCCTTACACTCCACAACACAATGGTGTGTCAGAGAGGAGAAATAGAACCCTACTAGATATGGTTCGATCCATGATGAGTCAAACAACTCTTCCAAAGTCCTTTTGGGATTATGCTCTTGAGACTGCTGCACGCATTCTCAATATGGTTCCAACTAAGAAGGTTGAAAAGACACCATACGAAGTATGGCATGGGCAAGCCCCTAAGTTGTCTTACTTAAAAGTCTGGGGTTGTGAGGCACTTGTTAAGCGAGATACTCTTACCAAGCCTGACAAGTTAGAACCCAGGTCTATTAAGTGTATCTTCATAGGATACCCAAAGGAAACAATGGGATATTCTTTCTACTACCCACCCGAGAACAAAGTCCTTGTTGCTCGGAATGCTGAATTCTTAGAGAATAATCTTATAACTCAAAAAGCAAGTGGGAGTCTAGAAGATCTTGAAATTATTCAAGAAGAAGATACGCATCCTTCTATAGACACTAGCTTAAATCATGAAGAGGATGATCTAGAAATAGATGAACCTCAAAGTGATATCATTCCCATTCGTAGGTCCACAAGGACACGACGTCCCACAGATCGTATGTGCTTATACATCGATGCTGAGGAACATGAGTTAGGGGATCTTGGCGAACCCACTAACTATAAAGCTGCATTAATAGACCTTGAGTCTGATAAATGGTTAAATGCTATGAATGTGGAAATGCAATCCATAAAAGACAACAAAGTTTGGGACTTAGTTGATCTTCCTCCTAACGGCAAGACCGTTGGTAGCAAGTGACTCTTCAAGAAGAAGACCGACATGGATGGGGCTGTACAAACCTATAAAGCTCGTCTTACGGCGAAGGGCTATACTCAAACCCCATGGATTGATTATGAGGAAACCTTCTCACCTTTTGCAGACATTAGAGCTATTAGGATTCTTATAGCCATAGCCGCATTTTATGACTATGAGATTTGGCAAATGGATGTCAAAACTGCTTTCCTCAATGGATACCTCTCTAAAGAGGTGTACATGAAGCAACCTGAAGGTTTTGTCAATCCAAAATATCCAAACCGAGTATGCAAGATGAAGCGTTCCATTTATGGGCTTAAGCAAGCATCAAGGCAATGGAATAAATGATTTGATGATGAAATAAAGAAATTTGGTTTCACTCAAAATCGTGATGAGCCATGTGTATATCTAAAAGCTAGTGGGAGTAATGTCACTTTCCTAATCTTGTATGTCGACGACATATTAATCATGGGAAACAACATTCCAATGTTAAAAGATGTAAAATCCTACCTTGGAAGATGTTTTGCTATGAAAGATTTAGGTGAAGCTGCATACATTCTTGGAATCAAGATCTACAGAGATAGATCACAGCGATTAATTGGTTTGTGTCAAAGTGCTTATATCGAAAAAATCTTAAAGTGATATCACATGAAGAATTCCAAACGTGAAAGTATCCCCATGCAAGAAAAGCTTAGATTGAGTAAATCACAAGGTGCCTCTACACCTGCCGAATTGAAGCGCATGAAAAATGTTCCATATGCCTCGGCTATGGGCTCTATTATGTATGTTGTGAGATGTACTCGCCCTGATGTTGCGTTCGCTCAGAACATAACAAGCCGATTTCAACAGAATCCAAGTGATCTTCACTGGACTACTGTTAAGAACATTCTAAAGTATCTAAGGAATACTAAGGACATGTTTCTAGTTTACGGAGGTGATCTAAAATGAGAGCTCAGGGTTTCTTGCTACACTGATGTTGGATATCTGACGGATGTTGATGACCTCAAGTCTTAGACTGGATATGTGTTCGTTTTAAATGGAGGTGCTGTTGATTGGAAGAGTGCCAAGCAAAGCATTTTCGCTACTTCATCTGCAGAAGCTGAGTATATTGCTGCTTACGATGCTTCTAAGGAAGCTGTTTGGGTTAGGAAATTCATTTCTGGGCTTGGTGTTGTTCCCACAATTGAAGAACCCATAAGTATGTATTGTGATAATACTAGAGCAATTACCATAACTAACGATCTGAATCCACTAAAGGTGCTAGTACATTTCTGTGCCCAAAGTTCACTACCGTCGGAAGTTATTGAATTTTGGTGATATAAAGTTAGAAAAAGTTCAACACACGTGACAATTAGTGTTCCTTATTACTAAAAGTGCGTTAGCTTTTCCAAAGCATTCAGAACATACTAGGAATATTGGAATGCTTCCAGCTAATAGTCTCATGTAAATCTGTGTTGATTAGTTATTTGGATAATTTGGATTGTAAGACAATTTTAATCTTTCTGTATGAATATGAAGATACGAGATAAGATGTGTTTTTGCTTTCGTAGAACACTTTGTTTATCTATTATTTGATATTTAATCCTTGAATGATTTATCATTCTAAATATGTCCATTGTCGGTTAACAGTATGGGAGTATTGTTATATAAGGCAAAATGTAAGTGTTGGTTATATTCTTTGAATATATTGATGGTTCCCGTCAAACTCATATGTTACTCACAAGGGATGCGTATTGGACACCCCCAACCTTCGAAAATTACTTTATGGGATCCGTTGTCATAAGTAAAAATTTCAAAAAAATGGTTAGTTAAGTCATCCTTAGACTTGAGAATAACTAAACCAAGTTCTGGGTAGAGGTGGATATCACTTTTTGATTCTAAGTCAAACGTTCGTCCTGGAATAATAAAAAGATATTATGGAGTGGTGTGAGTAGCATTCAGCAACTCATTGTATTCCAACAAAGAATTTTGTTCCTCCACGTGATGTGCAAAATTGATTACCTTGGCGCCTCTCCAGAATTAGATCAGATAATTAATTTGGTCGAACCGCAAAGGGTGTAATAGCAAGATAGATTCTTGATTACATTTTGATATTATCTGAATTAAATTCTAAGAACGAGAAATCCTAATGATGGTTACAACTTATAGAATGGAGTTGGATCCATTATCCATGTTTAACGGTATTTGAACAAAAGTGATGATTTATAGCAGAGATAAAAAATAAACCATGCTACTAAGAGTGTTTATGAAACTTGGTCTCAAGGGAACACTTCTAGTTTTAGAAACGAATGTGAGTATCTGGCTAGACGATTTTCTAGTGTTTAGTTATGGTGTTTGCTTTACTCCAACTCTCAAGTGGGAGCTGTTGGAATGTGTGAGTTGGACTAGTCGTGTACGACGAGGAGTGTGTGAGCCTATTGGGGGCACACACGTTAAACGCTTAGGGTACGTTTAATGCTTCACGTAAGCTCCTAAATCAAACCGTTTGGACATTAAATGATTAGACATTATCCTTAGGTTGTCCTATGAGGGGGCCGGCCTAAAGGAAGGATCTAGAGAATGTCTAGATTCATTGTTCTTGGTGATAAGGTGATAAGGGAGGAAATAAGGTGTTGTGATAAGAATTAGAGTCTTACTCCTAGTCTTATCATGAGAGGGTTTCATGGTTATAAAAACCTATCACCCCATCTCATTTTATACGACACAGAACACAAAGAAATTAGATTTTCCTTTCCCTTCTTACGCACACTCAAAACAAATTACCTATAGTTATCAATAGGGTTTTAGGGTTTCTCACGCATATTCCTTGTTCTAAGTTCGACAAGCCCTTGAGGGGTCTTTAGTGCAGTTCGTGATACTCCACAAGGTCGAAGGGAGCAAGGCTTCGGTCTAGTTTCAGGTTGGATCGCACGGGTTAAATCAAAAGGAGCTAGGGTTTTGTTTTGGACATTTTCGGTTCATACCGAAATTGATAAAACCCTAATTAGGTTTCTTTTGATTTTCAGTAATTAATACAAGGGTTGTTTGTGTGGTGTTTTGATCCAAGTTGGTACAACAAATTGTTGTTTGTGACTCCGTGGAGTGTGGACTAGATCCGGGGTGGTCAGTTGACGTGTTTGTGTGAGGTTACCGTAGAGGTGACAGTTTAAGTGCACTAGTTTCTGATCTCGGTTTTATTAACTTGCTGGTGACTTCAAGGGTATGTATTCTATTTACCCTTTATGCATATTCCTTATTGTGTTATCTGTGTGTTAATTGTATATGCTAAACTCGATCTATCCGCTACGTACTCGTAAGAGTTAATGGTTAACTTGATTGTTAAATTCCAACAAAAAGTTTATTGGTTATTCATTTAGATCATGAATGTTTTTTCTGAATTTGAATCTTGTTTAACATATATACTTAAAATCAATTTGATTTGAGTTGGTACGCTTAGGGTTTTTTTTTACAAAACTTCTTATCTCGTTACTTGTTTATACGCGTGATGTGTGATTTACAAGTTTTATTATAGTTGTTATTTATGTATGGTGCGACTTGGTCTTTGTATGCGTGCGTACGCACTAATCATGCATGTATTATATGTAGTGTATAAACCATGCAAGGCCGAGACCTTTGGCTGGCTTGCCAAGGTTGTGTGGCTTTAGTTTTGGTCTCATGATGGGTTACAAGGGTAAGTGACATAGCTAAACTATAACGTGACTCACCGAGGTCCAAGCTCGTTAGATGATGAGAAAAGATGGTGGTGATAAGAGGAACTCGAACTTCCTCGCCTCTACCCTTTTACAAACTCGGCGTCCCCTTTTTCTCCTTGAACCTAACTAAACTTTACTCGAATCGAGCTCAATTACTACTTGCTTTGCTATTGTGAGGGTGCTATTAGAAGTGAAGAGAATAAATGCCTATTTATACTACCATTTGGTGTATTCACTGAAAGCTTTCAAAGTTTTACGTGAAAGTTTATTATTCATTTACTATTGAGCATAGTTGTATAGTATACCCTGCCAATAGTAAATCTTTCTATTTGTGAAATAGAGTTTGCAGGAGTAAAAATATTGGCATGTGAAGATTTTGAAAAGACATAATGTGTAGGGCATTGGGTGTAAGAATGAAATGATAGTGTTAGCTCGTCAATTTTGAATCTTTCTTCTACTGATTGGCTTGGACAAGTATTTGCATATTAGAGTTGTGAGGAAATGAAACATCAACGTATCTTTTTTACTTGGTAATATTTAAATATTGGCCTATTTATGGTTTTATTTATTGAGGTATAGACGGGTTTACAAAATAATATAGTCGTGCGACTTTGTTTCGCGCGGCGTAAAATAAAAATAAAAATAAAAATATGATTTTTATTGTTACGCGCTTTCTAAAGTGCCCTTTTTTATCCGTAAACAAAATGACGATTTACACGCGTTATTATATCTCTTAAATAGTGCAAAATGTTGTATGTCGCTTGAAGAGTAACTTTTATTGGAAAAGTAACGGTAAATTTGTAATTGCTTGCGATACATAAAGCAACAAGAAGTCCTAAATTTTTCCGAGGTGCTACAGATTTAGTGAAAGGTTATCTTCTTGGAAAGCAAAAAATGTTTCATACGGAGGCCGGTTAACCTTAGTTAAATCCGTGTTAGGAAGTCTTCCTTTGTACTATTTTTCTCTTTTTAGAGCCCCTTTGAAAGTAATCAATGTCTTGGAAGGAATTAGAAGACAATTTTTTGGGGTGGAGCTCACGGTGACTCTCGTAAAATCTCTTAGATTGCATGGGATAAAGTTCTATCGTCTTCTGAATTTGGTGGGATAAATATTGGAAGTCTTAAAGCTCTCAATTGGTCTCTTTTGGCTAAATGGTGGTGTCGCTTCAAAACCAAAAAGAATTCGCTTTGGAAGAAAGTCGTTTGTTCTTTTCATGGTTCAGATGGAAATTTAGGTGTTGCTAGTGATGTTGGCTCTCCTGGTACTTGGGGAAAAATAGTTTCTATTGGGAATGAACTTGAAAAAATCGATATATCCTTTTCATTGTCATTTCATAAAAAGATTGGCTCATGTCACGATACTAGATTTTGGACAAAAATTTGGAACGGTAACACATCATTTTCTGAAAAATATCCCCACCTTTTTGCTCTAGAAACAAACCAAAGCTGTCTAGTGAATCAAAAGCTGGTCGGTTTAGATTCTTGTCATTCGCAGGTTCCTTGGACATAGCGTAGGCCCATCAGGTCAGGTAGGGAAGAAAGTGAATTGAATGATCTTCAACATGAAATTTTAAGTATTATTCTTTCTTCGAATCTAGATTCTTGGCGTTGGTCACTTCATCCATCGGGTCAGTTCTCTGTTTATGGTTTTCGAGCAGTTACTGATTCCAAGTTGTTGGGGCATTTAGGTTCCAAGCTTCGTTGGAATAATCTTGTTCCTGGTAAAATCAATATTTTGGCATGGACTATTCGGAATTATAGGCTGCCAACGAGAGCCAATATTGATAAAAGAGGAATTGACATTCACTCTATTTTATGCCCGTTTTGTGAGGAACAAATTAAAGATGAAGATCACATTTTTGCTCTTTGTCCCTTTTCTCGCAATATTTGGGATTTGATTCGTAAATGGTGGGGCTTAGATGTGATACCTTTAGATACCACTTTGAATGTTCTTGAAATGGACGATGATGGTGATTTGAATTTTGGTGAGAAGATAAGTTATTTGTTCGATGTTGTGTATCTATGTGCTAAATGGTGGATATGGAGGGCTCGGAACTTACTTGTTTTTCAGGCGGTTAAGGTTAATATGATCAACATCATTGATGACATTATTACGACATCTTACCTTTGGATTAAAAATAGAGCTAAGTGTTGTAGTATATCTTGGGTTGATTGGTGTTGTAATCCAAGTATTATATGTATTCTTTTGTAATTGTTTCTTGATTTGTCCATGCTAGCTTCTTACTAGCATGTGATTTATATATTTATACATCTCTATCGTTAAAAAAAACAAATTATCATTCGAATAATAAATGCAAGATAATTAAAAAACAACATAAGAAAATATATTTAAAAAATGAATTCATCATTCGAAATTTCGTACTCTCATGACATCGATGCATGGCTTCTTTATCTCACCTTTTTATATAGGCATGTTTCGGTAACAACATGAAATGAAGTTGAAAGGGTTTTATTAATGCTTCGGTAACATTATAAAATGAAGTTGAAAGGGTTGCGAATTGAAATGGTTTTATTAATGCTTCGGTAACATTATAAAATGAACTTGAAAGGGTTGCAAAAATTACTTATAATAGATTTATTACACATTAATAAACCTTTTTATATGTCATTACTCTTCTTGCAACTCTACTTTTATATATAGTTAGATAGATTTATAATTTTGTAAATAAAAAATAAAGTCATTAAAACTCCACAATAAATATGAAGACTCAATCTTTTATAATATGAGATATATAAGATAAGATATCACCAAATTATTAGTCAAAATATCTTATACATATATACATATAGAAGTTACCAAACATCTAATTAACTAATCTAATTGAATTCAAAAAATACGAAATCCATGTTATGCAAGTTACGATGTAACATAAACTATCGACCATAAACTAACATTAGCAATTACAAATTTTCACCATATAATCCATTTGCCAAAAGCACTACACAAATAATGTTGTAATGACATTGAACGAAAGTTAAAAACAAAAATGATGCTTACCTAATAAACTTTTATTACTAAAATTTCACTATACAATTGAAAATTTGTATATAGACTAACAAAAACATGATTTACAATCCACATGCCAATTTTATTGATAGAAAAGTCACTAATCAATTAAAAGAATCATAGTGCAAAATATTATGTATTTGCTATATTTGCCTACAACGTCATGCCTATGCGTGTCCTGCCATCTTCTTCCTTCTTTTTATTCATGGCCACTCTTGTCAGCACAGCAAAACCCTATGTTCTTCTTAGCTTGGACAACACAAATTTAAATGCCACCATCACCCCGGAGTCATGATGAGCTACATATATATACAAAAAAAGAAGATGTAAGGTGCTATTTTATAGTTGTAGATATAAGTATATATATAAACAATATACAATATGAATATGAGAGGTTGAGAGAAATCATCAAGCTTAAGATGATGTTGTAGGCAAATTCTCGAAAATATAGAGGTTGAGATAAATCGCCAAGAGGTTGATTTCTTGATCTAAAAATGCAACCTTATCGATAGGAAGTTCTGATGAAAGATAAAAAAATAAATAACTAGAATCTTAAATAATAAATATCTGAAAACATGTTATAATGTTTTTATCATGAATAAGTTCACTTGTAAGAAAATTTTAAAACGCCCTTTTTCCGACTCAAAATTTGATCATTATTTAAAACTTTTACTCGTACGCTTGACCGAGAATGACCTTGTGTCATTCCCTAATATACTTTTTTAAAATACATTACAATTAGACCCTTTAAAGTTTCATTATCTTAAAGTAGACTTCATAATCTTTCCAACGATATAAGGAACTTGTTCTAACTCCTTACGTTTTGTGTTTTACGGTGAAAATAAAATTTCAAAAACTGCAGGACCAGCCAGTCGGACGGCTGGAGGGCTAGCCGGACGGTTGAAGGGCCAGCCGAGCTGGTCCCTGCTCCTGGACACATACCAAACTCGTTTTTACACTTTATTTATGAAAAACTAACTTCCTGGACTCGATATTTCATAAAATTCTCCAGAATTCATTAAAACATTATGTTACATCATTTCCATTCTTGTTTGTGGTCTAAATGACCCAAAAATATATATCTTACGGGGTTTACCAAACACCCCGTTTCAACCTGTTTACGTAACATTATTGACCCATTTCACTTAAAACCTTTCAATGACATACATGACCATTATTCCATCATTAGGACCTGAACATAAACTTATTAACAAGATATTTACAAAGGTTTTGAGACACTTTGGGGGTTCAACCTTGATTTGAGCTCGGTATACAACTACTAAGCTCCTAATGCACAAGCTACACGCTTCTATCTCTTGCTTCCAAATCTTAACTATTACCAATGCCTTACCTCCTTCCCTTGAACCTACAAAACATTAAATAACTAAACTGTAAGCATTACACTTAGTAAGTAAACGGCAATAACATGACATTATACCTCATTCATCACATAAGCATCATTCTCATCCTTCATTAGTCCATAAGACTATATTCATCAATTTATCACATTACACATTAACCACATTCAACATACCATACAAATAATTACATACATTAAATGAGTCAAATTAGGCTTAACCACATCTTTCGCTAGTTTTGCCAAACTAGCCTCACATATACTATTTAGTCCAAGCTTTCTAATTAACCAAGGCATCCTAACTTTCCTTACATTAACCACATAACACATATCTGGTAAAACAATATAATTTCACATTATAACCAGTTTACTTACCTTGAATTCAAGCTAATAAACATAAGCATATCACCATCATCTTCAATCCTTGGTTTCTACTCAATTATCAATACAATTACCTATCGACATATATATCTGAATATCATTATCAGGGTTTACACAACCCATTAACATACCTTTCATTATTTCTTAACATTATATGATCACGTCTTGATCATATGATGAAAATCCCTAATTTTACTAATTTGACATTATATAACTTAACCCATTATCAATATTACTTTAATTCTTGGTTAAGAACCTTAATTACCCAAAACCCTCAATTTGGGTTACATGAACCCTAACCCTTTATTTTTCAATTAACTCAATTAGAGTTACTTACTTGTGTAGGATCATCATCCATATGTTTAACCCTTGAATTAAAACCTTAATCTTCTTCAACCAAGATCATCAAAGTTAGTCTCCTTCTTTCCCTCTCTAAAACATATGACATATACACACTCTCTTGAATAAATGAGAAGTGTGTAGAAAACTCCCGGATATTATCTAGTTAGGCACTACTTTGCCTATTTGGCAACAATGGTCCCTCAAGTCTTATTCTTTCTCATTTAGCTACATTAACTAATGTAACACATTTACCATTTGAAAACTTTAGTCCTTTAAGTCCATTCCTTTCATAAATGTGACACATTAATCTTTCTAAACCCATTTGCATAATATTTATACTTATAGTTTGACTACCAGGTTTGACTAACCAATCACGTAAAGCCTTCAAACTTATAAAATCGTAGTCAAACTCATTCTATGGCATTATCGTAATTAAATACTTATAAACCGGTTTTGAGGTGTTACACTTTTTTACTTGATTGTTCATCTACTACAATGGAACAGAAAACCCATCTACATTAGATAGCAGTTCTCGATTTTTTTTTTGATTTAATGACTTCAACTCGTAATCACATTCACATAATAACTCTTCTTTTACCACATGTAAGGATTAAATTATAAGTTGATCATATTACTCTAACAATCATACACTATATAACATACATATTGAAATAATGAATTGTATAAAAGAACACGAATAACATGATTTTGTTTACAATCTTAAAAGGACAACGAAATCGTTACTCATATAGATATGTTGTTAGGCTTACCGCGTTTATAACATTTGATGAAATTTCATCACGATACATGAGAAGTGAAAAAAATGAGCTATTTATAATGGCACTATATGTAACTATCTTAGAGATATCAAGAGACATTTTAAATGTCATTCTAATTATAATCAATGTAGTTAACCACAAAAGCAAATCAACCAACTTTGTACTTAATTTCTTTATTACCCATATATTATTACATTTAATCTCACTTAATTTTATAATTTTATAGTTAAAAATTGAAGTAATTAAGACTCTATAATAAATATGAGGACTTAATCTTTTATAATACGAGGCTTGTCGACACCCGTGCGTTGCACCGGGCTTAGTCTATGGGTAAAATTTGAGTTATGCAAGGGTTTGATTAAAGAGTGTGTCAATTATGTCAATTTCACTTGAATTATTCTGTAAAGTAGAACATTCATTGAGCAGGTTTCTATTTGGCAGACTTTGGTGGACTCCACACTCGAACCTTGTGAAGATGCAGATTTTACATTTTCCGTGAACTTTAGCCATGAGGATCACAAAGTCTATGTTTGTTTCCGTCCATACCTTAAAGGGAATTACCTCAGAGATTTATCACGAGTCTTGTGTTTTCCTTGAAGGGAATTACCTCATATATCTATTCGTCCTTGGTCGTGATTTAGCACATGTCGTCATGATATTAATAACTCTCCTCATGTGTGATTTCAAAACTTTATTTCACGAAAATTGCAAAAACTAAATATGGCATATAGTGTAAGTAAACTGTTTGATGAATCATTGTACGCATATGAAACCACACCTGTAAAACACGGCACCCAATTTCTATGGTTATGATAATATGTTATAGGTGCTACAAACAACAATATTAATGAACTAAAAATAAGTTAATTCAACAAATATTATCAACAAAGTTTTTTTATATCCTGCAATTGCCCAACAAAGTAAAATATTATTGTATCTGCACATCATGCAAAGAACATGCAAATCAGAACACACATACAGTTAGTAAACATATATACAATTCAATTAAAATGACCCATTTGCAGAAGCTATATAAAAGTGCACATCTCGACCTAAGTCCACATCAAACTTTTTATCCTATCTAAAAACCATTTTCAACCCGTATGAAATATCCTGATTATACAACCCATTTTTAACCCGTGTGAAATATCTTGTTTTGACTCGCTTTATAACCTGTTATCAGCCACCAAATTAACATCTCAATCTAAGTGCATCAAACTTTTTGACCTAATTAAAAATCATTTCCAACCTGTATAAATGTCATATTTTGCACCGAAACAGGTACCAAATAACACAAATTGATAAATGCTTAATTGTATATATTATTTACCCGGGATTTTGCCAAATAAAAGCCAGAAAATGCCAAAAGAATAGAAAAATGTGTGCTTTTGTGTCTATTGTGCAGGAAAGGTTAAAAAAGACAAAAAGAAGCAAAATCAGTCAAAAAACCGACAAGAAACGGAAAAGATAAGACAAGAGTGAAGAATGAAGCTAATGATCAAAGCCGGATCAGCCTGATACAGCAAAGAGAGAAAATGAAGCCCAAAATAAAGACAAGGACCAATTTTGACAAGTGTGCAAAGTTTCAAAGGCTCATTTGGATATTTGAAGTCCAAGGACCAAAATTGTAAAAGGTGGAAAGTTGTTTGTAAAGAGGAAAAAGAAGAAAGAAACCACAAGGGCCGAATTTGTCATTCTCCATACTTCTTTTGTATTACATTTTGGACGGGGGAAAACACAAGGACCATTTGTGCTAATACCTCAAACTTTTAAACTTAACTCGCGGCTTGAAACGTCCCTCTAACAAACTCTAACAGAATTTCCCGCCAAATCCACCCACAATCCCAACTTCGCCAAATCCCTTCCCCCGCTCCTCTATATCACTCAAGCTTGTTCTAAATCCACCTCCACGTCAAATCACCCACGTGGCACACCTTGATTGGATCGAACACCTCATCAACATCATCAAACGGCTACAAAAGAGTTTAAAAGGATCAACGGCTGAGATTCAATGGAAGATTCAAGAAACTCTCACCTCTCTTCTTCAATTCTCTATAAATAGGACTTATAGGTTTCATTTTTTCAGTTGTTGTGTGTGTTTTAATTTTTAGTTTTATAATTCTCTCAATTTTAAGCATTTTCTTTAAAATTTTTAGCAATCAGCTTTAAGCTTTTGTACTCTCCTTCTTTCAGGTTGTACTTCATCATTTGAGAAATAATATTCAGTTTTCAAAGTTTACTTGTTCTTTGTTTTCAATATTAAGCCGTTTGTACTCATTAAGCTCTCAATAAGCTCTTTTGAGCTTATTCTTGTTCATAAGCTCAAATTCAGTCAAATTTTGTGTTTAAGCAATTCATTTACTCTTTTAGTTCAATTTTAAGTCAAAGAATGATCACTTGAGGCAATTGAGTTCATTTTTGAAGCAACAATAATTACAGCTTATTGAGCTTAAAGCTGAGGTTTAGAGGCTAGGGAGCCACTTAGGTGCAAGTTTTAAAGCCACTCACTCTACAAGAGTGTCTTTGGTTCTGAGACTACAATACTCTCAGGTTTCATTTCTCAAGTTTAATTTTTAGACTTAATTCTTGCTTTTAAATTGCTTTCACTATTCATTCCTGTTAAATTCTGTCACTTATATTTGTGTTAGGTTTTGTTATTAAGCTGTTATATGTTTTCATTAATGAAGTTTGTGTAATCTTACTTTATCTTTTAAAACTGTCATTGTTAGTATATTAAGCTAGTTGAAGAAGTAGCTTATATTCACTAATAAGCTGTAGGTCTTATAGTTCAAATAGCTTAAGTAGGTTAAATCTAGAGTGAGTAGATAAAAGGCTTAAGCAGTTTTAGTTTTAAATAGATTCTAAGTCACATTTTAAGTTAGACAGTTCTATTTGGGAGACTTTGTTTTGGATCTAGGTTTATTTGACTCCTAAAGTCAAAGTGATCCTGTCAAAACTCTTCATTCAGTTAGGTTAGGGTACAATATCAAGGGTTAAGTGAGTTTTAAAAGTCAGTGAGAAGAATTCAAAATTTTAGAGTTAAAAAACTTTGTTTCAGCATCAGGCTGTTTTGGAGAATTAAGTGATTTAGTGTTTAGTATTCCATTAAGCTTTATAGAAGATCTCTTTTAGTCAATGTAGGTTTTAGAAACACTTAGCTATAGTTTATGATGTTTTAAGAAAAGTTAGCCTGTTTTGAGTTGGTGCCAATTTGCACTCAGCATGTTGAATGGAAGTGGTGTTGTTAGTTCTTAGAATTCTAGCTTATTTTCTTTTTGCATTCTTATTACTAGTTGTAATTTTCAAAAACATTTTATCTAGGATTGTTCTATAATCAAAGGTAAGCTTATTTTCAAAGTTTCAGCTGTTAAGGTTTAGTAATAAGCAGTTTAGCTTATTTGAAAAAGTTCAAAACAGTTTCAATCTAAAAACTAGCATTGTTTCAGTTCAATTTTCTTGTAAATTTTGTTAAGACTTAGCCTTTTTCTTTTGGATCACTAAGTACCACATCTTAATCTTATAGTTAACTTCAAAATTTCAGCTTTATAGGTTTAGTATTAAGCTTTTTAGCTTATTAGCAAAAGCTTATTTCAGTTTTAAGCCAAAACTAGCATATTTTTAGTTCAATTTTCTGTAAATTTTTGTTAAAGCTTAGTTAATGTTTGTTTAGATATCTTGAGTACACATCTTGATCTACAAATAACTTCTTTTGTTTTTAATTTTCATCTAGTAATAAGCTAGAAATAAGCCAACATCTAAAACACTAGTTAAACCCCTACTTTCTGTAATAAGTTTTGAATTGCTTATTTTGTAGCTTATCTAGTGGTCAAAAGTAATAAGTGCCTTTATTAAAGTTGGTTAGAATAAGCTCTTTCACAAGTTTGTAGTTTTGAGTTTTTGCTGAAACTCACTTTTTCAATAAGCCAAAAATAAGCTAGATCGTAGGGTGTGTTTTGTCATTTCTTAATAGTTGGAGGTTACCCGTTTACACTGAAGTGTAAATTTCTAGCATTTACCCCGCCTACCCTTTACTTTAGTTTGTGACAGTTTTTACCCTGTCTTTTTAGGAAATATTAATTAGTTTTAATATTTTTGTTAATAGTTTAAATAAAATTAGGTTTAAAGTTTTAATTGATAAAATTAGGTTACAATTGGTTTATAAAAATTAGGGCTTTTAGTTCCAATAAATTTCTGCACCTTTGTAGTTTTTAAAAACCATTTTTCCTTATTTTTCTCGTTTGATTTGTATTTTCTAGGAATTTAAATAGATTTTAGTTTATTCCTTTTTCTTAAAAAATTCATAAAAAATTCAAAAATAGTTAAAAAATTTCAATTCTTTTTCCTAAAATTTTCTTTTTAAATTTGTGATTTTTAGGTATAAAGTTTGCTAAAAGTCGTGCCTTAGATTTTAAATTCCATTTTTAGCTCGCGTTTTTACTTTTCGTGCATTTAAATTTCGAGCTAGTTAATTGTTTTTAATTCGTGCTATTATATTTGTAGTATAATCAAAAGTTCAAAAAAATCTTTTATCAATCTTAACTCGAATCCGAATTATTCCCAATTCTCAATTCACGATTTCGTTGGGACACGACCCGAGTAGTACAATACTTCCCGGATAAAAATATACATATTGTGTTTTCTTTAGTGAGATTTTTACCTTATATTTCTCTTGTTTGAGAAGTATTTTGGAAAAAAAATTTCACAGGATTAATACTATACGTATATAAATTTGTTTGCTTTTGCTACACGAATCACAAATCAATCAACTGATTCATGAGTATACCACCTCTAAAAAAGTTCATTAGACATCCAAAAATGGGTTTGTTACGATTCTCATGGTAAAAGGGACTAGTATATTTGACACCAATTATATTATGAAATTAATACCTTTTTATGGACAAATGGTTGTGATTTGCAAATATTTAAAGGAAAACCATTGAATGAAGCATGATTGGTGCATAAGAATGTTATAGTTAAGGTCAGACGTTAAGTCATACCAAGGTGAAGGCAACACTTGTATAATATTATACCTAGTGGTTAGGTATTATACCTAGTGTTTAGGTATTATACCTAGTGGTTAGGTATTTAGGGTATAATATCACAACTGAATAATATCACTAGGTATAATATCACAACTGATATATACATTAACATAAAAATATATACCAAAAATCCTAAACGGCTAACCATTAAACCCTATACCAAAACCCTAAATACCTAACCACTAGGTATAATACCTAAACACTAGGTATAATATGTTTTAGTGGTTAGGGATTTAGGGTTTTTTGTATAGATTTTAAAATTTATGTATATATCACTTATGATATTATACTTAGTAGTTAGGGGTTTAGGATTTTTGGTATAGATCTTAAAGTTTATGTACATGTCATTTGTTATATTATACCTAGTGGTTAATGATTTAGGGTTTAGTGGTTAGGGGTTTAGGGTTTTTGGTATAATATCATTGATAGATAACGTATGAAAACAGAAGCAACCGATTGATAACTGCCAAAAACGTCTCAAAACGGCCAGATAGGTCTGAACACGGGCGAAAACACGCGAAAGCGGACGACAACGCGCGAATGCGGACAAAAGCGTGCGAAAACATATGAAAACGTAAGAAAACATGCGAAAACGTAAAAAAATGTCAAAACGGATGAAAACGTGTGAAAACGAAAGAAAACGTAAGAAATCGTGCGAGAACATAAGAAAACGTGCGAGAACGTCTAAAAACAGACAAAAACGCACGAAAACGGACGAAAACACGAGAAAGCTGACGATAACGAAAGAAAGCCGACAAAAACGCACAAATGCGGACGAAAGCGTAAGAAAATGTCCAAAAACTGACGAAAACGTGTAAAAACGTGTGAAAACGAAAGAAAACGTGCGAAAGCGGACGGAAACAGACGAAAACGTATGAAAACGTGCGAAAATGGACGAAAACGTGCGAAAACGTAAGAAATCGTGCGAGAACATAAGAAAACGTGCGAGAACGTCTAAAAAGGAACGAAAATGCGCGAAAACGTGCGAAAACAGACGAAAACACGCGAAAGCGTACGAAAACGTGCGAAAGCGGACGAAAACGTATGAAAACATACAAAAAAGTAAAAAAAACGTAAAAAACGTACAAAAACGTAAAAAACGTAAAAAACGTAAAAAAACTTAAAAAAGGTAAAAAACGTAAAAAAAACATACAAAATGTCAAAAAGGTTAATTAATTGCAATTTGGGCAAAATTTGCCAACTCTACAAATAATGAGGGAGTGGTTAGTGTGAGTTTTAGTAAATTTACACTTTTGGTCCCTCCATGTATTTTTTAATCTTAAATCTTGTCTTTTTAATCTAATGAAATTGATGGTCTAGATTTGTCCATTAGTTTGTAAGGAGAAACTATTATGCAAAATAACTCACCTCATAATATAAGATGTTTAGACTATGTATACTACTCATCCATCCCAAAATTATTGTCCATGTTTTCTTTTTGAGATGTTTCAATTTAATTGTCTACTACCAAAAATACATAAGAAAGTTTAATCAAGTTTACTATGTTACCCTTGTTTGAAATTATTATTACAAACGTTAAAGAAGACTTTAATTAATTTGTTAAAGGTAAAAATGTCATTCTGTTAAAAAAATAAAAAAGAGAAAGCAGTAATAAATGAATTTTTCTTAAACTATGTATTTTTTGTTAGAAGACAATAATTTTAAAACGGAGAAAATATGTATAATGGTCACAAAACTCATCATCCTTTACAAAACAAGTATAAATATAATGATGATTACCAAAACCCTCACCAAATATATTTTTCTTTAACAAAATTAGATTTTTTATTTTGTATTTTACATTGCTCTTATATTAAAATAAAGACCTAGAAATAAACATTTTTATAAAAATACAATAAATAAATATTTAACATTTTTTTCGAATACCTTTAACCCCTTCAAACATTTGACAAACATCTACTTTAAATAACCCAACTGATTAATTTGTTGTAATCATTGAGATGAACATTATGCAATCCGTTAGGCGGTGCAGACCATCGAAGTGATGCATAGAACGCAACCACCACCAAGTGGTTCAGTGACCATTATGCCTTGTCTTAGGACATGAATTAGGTTGTAGTGCCACAAAAAATAACTACTCATCTTTTACAAAATGACCGAATTCCAACCAACTGAATATACAACTATGTATGCAAGTTTTTTTTTTGACCTTAGCTCTTAGAACTCCACATAGCAAAACCCTAACAAACAAATAATAAATTTAGATCTCTTAGAGCTAAAAGTAATAAATTTAGACGTTGGTTTTTTTTTCTTAAACGTTCGTTTATTATGTAGCTTAGACTTTAATTTTTTTTAATTAATAGGAAGGTTTAATAAAACTTCCTAATTGACCACTTTTATTCTATAAAAATTACGTCATCATATCAACCCATTTCTCGAGATATTTTAAAGAACTAGATGCTTCATTATTGGTACCATCACTCTGCATTTATCATTTATGCTTTTGAATCTATACCCCCCACCTATAAATATTGATTATTGCTATGTATGGGCTTTGCGTCAATTCTTTATTTCTGGAAAATGACTAGTTGACACATGTCTATTTTAACCACCTAATCTCGCAAAAAGAAAGATCGGTTGTTGACAAATAATACATTTACCTTTAGAAAAAACCCGAAGATAAAAAGACTACTTTCAAAAAGACCTCCGGCTAAAAAAATATTTCGAACACTAATAAGTAATAACCAAAAGTCCAAATCAACATTTTCTTGGCAAGCTTGAGCATTTTCGATTTATTATATTGTTTATGCTATATGAACGTTTCACAAATTTGTTACTCTATTATGGACAATGTGTTGATTATTTTAAAATAGTATAACGCATACAAATCATACAAGTATATGATCCTCCTGAAGTTATGACATATAGCACAGATCTAACTCGATGATCTTAAACATTTGACGGGTTGACGGCTTCATCCCTCGGGTTATATTTGATCATAGACGGAACTTAACAACTTTGATTGGAACGGCCAAACTGTAACTTATACGTATATTTGAGATAGACAATTTACATTTTCGAGGAAGGGGGGACTAAGTCCCATCCATGTGTTTGATCTAATATGTGTTAAAACTTAAAAGAATAAACATTAAATTTTGAAGAACATAGTTAAAAATGAAACGGGTCAAATGAGTTGAACGGGTCCAAAATTGTTCAATATGTATTTTTCATGCATTTGAATACAACCTCTTAGATCATTTCAACTTTCGACATCAATCCCTACCTCCTCATTCTTTTAGCATGCTAACTGATTATGTAACACTCTAAATCCCACCTGGGCTTTTGTGGGTTACTATTCCATTTCCGGACACCATTTGACTAACTGTGATCTTATTTGAATTTCGAGGTCCATTTTGTGCGGATTTGAATACCAACAGGCTTGATCATCTCGAGACTAGGCAGAGTTATATGGCAAAAAACGATTATGAGTTTTTTTGGTACATTCTTCTGTAAATTCTTGCACCTTCATATTCTGCATGGATCTCTCTTTCAGTTCTGATCCCCATTGGATTAATAAGTAACCATCCTGCGTCGTCACAAAGTATACTGGAGTCAATCTTGTCAACATGGATAAGCTTCTCGGACTCTTCATCAAAATACTTTCGCATGTCAACAGCAACTTCAAGCACATCGGACTGTATGAATACCTGTTGTAAACATTTCCAGCTCAGTTATGCATGTCAAATCACCACAAAACATTTAAGCACATCATGCTTGTTCTCATTTCACAAAAGTATGGCAACTTGATGCATATAATAACAATTTGAATGCAAATCTTGCTAGTTGCCTGCATAAAGGATAATTAGAGGTGGCAATTTTAGACTCGGTTACTTATATATGGGTAGATGCGGGTTACATTTTATCTAAAAAAGAGAAAGCTAAAAAATAATGGTCAAATGGGTTGAAAGTCACCCAAAGTGTATAATTTATGCAGACAAGTAACCTCCTAAACATTTATATTTAGTTGTTAGATTATTATTCTGACAAGAAATTTTTTGTAAATCATACTTCACACACAACGACACTAAGTACTTGATAGAAAAAAGTAAAAGTAGGAGAGAATGCTTTTGGCCGACCCGACCTAATCTTTAATAAAACTACCCCCTTTGACCAGTCACCCAACCTGCCCGACCCATCCAGCCTCAACGCACATCGCTTACATACACCAAAACACACACACACACATCTGTTTTCAATGCACATGCTCTAAAATATATGAAGAGTGGAGACTATATATGCACATCCAAAAAACATCATGAAGCCAAGTAAACTAAATGACAAACTGACTAGAAAAAAGCAACATTAAGGCATCCTGAAGAGTTTGAACTCGACTTTGTTACCTGTCCTCCGGGCATTAATTCATCCACAATTGCTTCCACTAGAGGCTTCTGCACAATCCTTCTTTTATGGTGCCTCTTTTTGAAATGAGGATCTGGACACTGCATAAACGTCCAAGAAATTTTGAAGACCAAGAAATTGACTAAACATTTTGGGAAGGTATTACCAGATCAATATTTTAACTTGAATTACATAAAGGTTTAGAAACACGAATGCACTTACCGATACTGATACCAGCATCAAAGGCCCAGGGTACGTTGAAAGAAGTTGCCTAAAAGATATTGAGGCGTTCGCGAACATAAAGTGTCTGCGTAATAGTTTTCAAATGTACAGGGCATCATTGAATGTCAAAAAAAAATGTGACGCAATAACATTTAGTTGAGTAAGAGATCGTTGCTTTCTTAGCCAACTTGTGCAATGGATGGAAACTTACATATTACTAAGAGCAAGCTCCTTCGCCCATGTTTTAGCACGTGTGACCAACTACAGCAGAATGGCATATTATCATTACTAGTATCAAAGTAGCATTTGATATCAAGAAAAACTAAATTAAACAATTACCATACTTTTTCCCGTATCTCGAGACCCATATAGTTCTTGCGACCAGGATTTCTCTTAGCAAGCCACATGAGAAATCTGCCACTTCCTGAATTTTTAATATTGCTGGTATGATTAGAACTTATTTAATCAAAAAGTAAATCAAGTTTAAGACCAAGGGTTCTGCTGCATGTCATATGCGAGTAATAGTTTCACATAGTAACAAGGTGATACACATTGCGGCTAACATCCAAATGTCTAATTCTAAATTGTGATCTATATAGTGTGTGACGTCTTAGATAAACCGCAAAAAAATTATCCCCCTCACTTTCCATATACCTAATCGTGATCATATACTGTTTGACGTCCTGGATAGAAAGTGTTGACGAAAGACAGATCATGTTACCAGTCACCACTCACCACATTAGCCACACACATCCACAAACATCTTGTTTTCCAAAGTTAACTGTACCATATCCTTTATACTCACACAGAGATAAGAATTAGTTTGGTGCAGGTATGACATTTTCGTTAAAGACTAGAATCAACACAAACATGAGATGGTTCTATTCCCAGCATGGAGGGGTAGACTTAGACCAAGAGGATGATGTCAAAGAGAGGTAGGCGTAAGACCGACATGTTTGAAACAGTTGGTATAAATGAAACGACTTGGATTTAGACGTTAAACGGAATCCAATAGTCATAGAAGGATGAAATTTACAGTATCAATCTAAGCAGATCAGCTCGTTTAGAATGTTGTTAGCTTTCACTTTTACCTAAGGATGCCCCAATTTATCATTGCATTGGCCTTTGAGTACATCAAACTCTGACCATAAACACACCAAACGTCTTTCTAAAGTCGATCAATAAACTAGTTGAAAAAAACAACATAATAATGCATACATTAACACCAAATTTGTTTTATAATGCAAGCCATATTGATCATGGGATTATGCAAGTTACGGATCAAAAGTAAGATATGATCATTACCACTTCCTATGTCCACCACTAGAGGCAACTTTGGGTCTTCAAATACATCATTCCAATTTGGAGGTTCGACGGGAACCTAGCGAGATATAAAAAGCCAAAAACAAATACTATTAAATCCATCGTTCTCAACCCAAACATGAGAATATGAGATTATCTTCAACTTTTAGAAACATAATAACTAAGAGGGACAGGAAACATATACCGACAACTTAGTGCTAAGCGGATTAACATGCTGCCTCACACGAACAGCGCCCTCCTGATAATCCACAAACAAAAAACATAAGAAAATCATCCCAAAATATCGACATTTCGCTTCTAACATATTATACCCCACCCACTAAGGATGTCTTCGGGTAAGCTTAAATGAATCACGTTATTACCTTATTGTATTACCTGTTTAACAGCTTATTTGTGTCCAATAAGTTGTTTTAAGTATCCAAATAGTTTACAGCCTAACAGCTTAGTCGTGTCATATAACCTTTTTCGTAGAAGCCATGATGGATAAGCTTATCTAAAAGAGCTTAGTTAACTCATTAGTTGATAAACCAATAAATATAAGCTATCTTTTAAATAACACCCCCATCAAATCCATATATCATTAGCATTTTAAAGCAAATCAAAACCAACCCTTTACAGATTAAATCGAACTTTGCAATCTCTACTCAAATTTAAAAACTAATTCCATAAAGCTTATTGTATTATCTGAACACAATAAGCTGTTTTGAGTACCCAGATAGATTACGTTTAACAGCTTATACAAGTCAATCTTTTTCAAAAAACTAACTGATAAGCCAATAAGCAGAAGCCCTTTCAAATAAGCAAACCCAAACGCCCCCTAGTTATTACTAAATCATATATCATTAGCCTTATGAAGCAGATAAGAACTGACCCTTTATAATATTTACTCAAATTACAAAACCAATTCCAATAATATTACACAAAAACACAAATGTATCTATTCTTTTTTGAAGTTTACTTTTTTCTTACTATAAAACAAGCTAACCCAAACACCACTTAATTATACCGAATTCATACACTAGTAACATTTTAAAGCAAATTGAAACTAACCCTTTACAGATTATACCTAAAGTTGCTATTTTTACACAAATTATAGAACTATTTCCAACAAAACTACATACAAAATTACACAAAAGTAAAAATTTGTAACTATTATTTTTTGTGTTTTAAGTTACTTTTAAACTATTACGAGTATAAAATTCATTCTCATCAACATTTTAGAGCAAACAAAAACTAACCCTTTATAGATTATACCTAAATTTGCAATTTCTGCCCACATTTCAAAACTAATCTCTACTACTTATAAAGAGTTTATGTATTTTCTTGAAATCTTGAATCTTGAAACTTAAATTAATGTAGTTTGCCTAAATTACCCCTAAGTACCCCTTAATACAACTTAAGTTTGATCGATTCTAAACTTGACAACTTTTCAAAAACACACACTGTATTAATTTTAATAAGCACACACTTTGTATTTCAAAAAACACACGCTTTCATCAAGGGTCTAAAAAGAATCACGATTTCACAAGTATAATTATTTGCCACTATACATCGTCGCTTTGCGAGATTATTCGCCTAGTTCCACTAAAATATATATTCTTTATCATGTTAAACTCATTTACCAATAACACTGTAAGGCAAATAAAACCATTTACAGAATAAACCTAAAGTTGCAATTTTTACAAAACTAATTTCATTAGAATTTCACAATTTATGTTGAAAGGTTTAGTTTTATTATTTGGGTACCTCAGAGATGATATGTGGGATACTAAGATCAGCATATTCCAATGCAACCAATTGAGGGCTTCTGATTTGAGGTTCTCTTTGTTGTTGAGGAGCAGATATGGTTGTTGAACAGTGACATATACGATGGATTAGTGAAGAATTAATAATTGATGATGATTTAAGAGCAGTTTTTGCTGTTAAAAATGTTGAAATAATTGGGAGTTTAAGTAATATTGTGTTGTTGGCCATTGCTGGAGACCCAGGGTTTCATGTGTTACAGATAAGTTACCCTTAACGGCTTAAACTGACTGACTGGTAGGGGCGTCCACGGTTAGGTTTGGGTCGGTTTTTGGCTAAAACCGAAATCGAACCGAACCGAAATATTCGGTTTTTATAAAACCGAAAACCGAAAACCGAAACCGCTCGGTTTTTGGCGGTTCGGTTTTTTCGGTTTCTCGATTTTTGCGGTTTGGTTTTTCGGTATTTTCGGTTTCAAACCGTTTATATTTGGTTATGGCTAATTTATATTAATAAACTTGTTTTACATAGAAAATTTGTTATTTTTATAAAAAAAAAAATTGTCAATATTAGCCTAATAATGTTTACACAAAATTATACAATTATACAATTTACACAAAACCGAACCGAACCCTAGCGGCCGGTGGACTTGAAATGTTTTTTCGGTTCTCGGTTAGCTTTATAAAATTATCATAGAAAAAAGTATGCTCTAATACTAGATATGCATGTCACTGATGGAAAATACAAATACACGATATGTCTCGATTGTAGCTAGTTCACGAGTGCTGCAACTAATGAATACAAAAATTGTTGGTGGTTTGTCTGACTTCCACCACTCTACAAAGCATGAGAAAAATTCAGTCGAAGTTCGTTTTTATATTCGTCAAAAATATCAAGTTGATATACTCCTACAGAGAAACAATCTCATACAAGAAATGCTAGAATTTCAAAGAAGTTTATATCTTTTAATAATATAGAAACGCGGTGGCGGTGGCGGTTGGTGGTGGTATTGGTGTGTGGGTGGGGTTGTCGTGGCGACGATGGTTAGTGGTGATAGTGGGTTGGTGGTTTGTGGCGGCGGTGGTGGGTGCGGCTGGTGGTTTGCGACGGTGGTGGGTAGGGCTGGTGGTTTGCGACGGTGGTGGGTAGCGGCCGGTAGATTTGAAATGTAGAACTTAACGGATGATCATAAAATATTTAAAGAAAATACCCAAATTGACCAAAAAAATAAGTTGAGTGCCTTTTTATGCAAAAAAAAAAAGTTTGATACATTAGTTAAAAATGACTTTTAAGTAGGGTATCTTTTTGTGTCATTTGCCCTTTTATAAAATTATTTGACAAACTAGCTGAAATTAAAGTTTATTAATCTAAAATCACATAAAAATAAAAGGGCAATTCTATATTTTCCCAACTTAAACACCATAATTCTATATTTCTCCAACACATACTTTAAATGTATTGAACTTGTGCACTAAAAACTTGTGCTATGGGTAAATATGAAATTCTGATATTCAAATTGGGTAAATATGGAATTCTCTCAAAATGAAAAAGGTAAATTGTGTATATCATTAGCATTTATATTTAGTACATTATATATGTTACATATGAACAGTCTAGAAGCGGGCTTAGCCTAATCTACAAAACACTACATAAAATATCGACTAAAACTCCTCCGCAGTTTGAGCGGAATGACACCGGACGCTCAAGCTTGATCGAAACTCTTCAAATAAAGCAGAAGGTAAACCCTTGGTGAAACTATCTGCAAACTGATAACGAGATGGAATATGAAGAACTCGAACCCGACCAGCAGCAACCAAATCACGAACAAAATGAATATCAATCTCTATGTGCTTCGTACGTTGATGCTGAACCAGAATAGAAGACATATAAACTGTACTGACATTATCACATTAGACAAGTGTAGCAGAAGACAAAGGTGTATGTAGCTCACGTAACAAATTTCGCAGCCAACAGGTCTCAGCAACAACATTAGTAATAACATGATACTCGGCTTCAGCACTAAAACGACTAAACGTTGGTTGACGGTTAGAAGACTAAGGAAGTAAGTTGTTGCCAAGAAATACACAATAACCCGAAGTCGATCTGCGAGTAGTAGGACACCCACCCAATCCGCATCCGAATAAGCAACCAAAGATGTAGTAGAAGAAGAAAACAATTGTAACCCATGATCTAATGTGTCACGAACATACCTCAAAATCTGTTTAAGAGCTAAAAAATAAGGCTCTCGAGGATCATGCATATAAAGACAAACCTGCTACACTGCATAAAAAATATCAGGGCGAGTAAAAGTAAGATACTAAAAAGAACCCGCATGACTCTGATATAATGTCGGATCAGAAACCGAATCACCATCATCTCCCAGTTAGGACTCGGTATCAGTAGGAATCCGACTGGGGTTACAACCAACCATATGAGCCCGCTTAAAAATCTCAGTAGCATACTTACGATGAGATAAAAACATCCCTTAAGAGTCACGCGTAACGGAAACACCCAGAAAATAATTAAGCGAACCAAGATCCGTCATAGAAAACTCCTGATGTAAAGAAGCAATAATCTACTGTAACAAAATCTCAGATGAAGCAGCGAGAATAAGATCATCAACATACAATAATAAATAAGTTGTGTCAGTCCCTTGTCTGTAGATAAATAAAGATGAGTCACACTCCTCCGCAGTTTGAGCGGAATGACACCGGACGCTCAAGCTGGATCGAAACTCTTCAAATAAAGCAGAAGGTAAACCCTTGGTGAAACTATCGCAAACTGATAACGAGATGGAATATGAAGAACTCGAACTCGACCAGCAGCAACCAAATCACGAACAAAATGAATATCAATCTCTATGTGCTTTGTACGTTGATGCAGAACCAGAATATAAGACATATAAACTGCACTGACATTATCACATTAGACGAGTGTAGCAGAAGACAAAGGTGTATGTAGCTCACGTAACAAATTTCGCAGCCAACATGTCTCAGCAACAACATTAGTAATACCATGATACTCGGCTTCAGCACTAGAACGACTAAACGTTGGTTGACGGTTAGAAGACTAAAGAAGTAAGTTGTTGCCAAGAAATACACAATAACCCGAAGTCGATCTGCGAGTAGTAGGACACCCACCCAATCCGCATCCGAATAAGCAACTAAAGATGTAGTAGAAGAAGAAAACAATTGTAACCCTGTCTAAATGTGTCCAAACATACCTAAAATCCAGTTAAGAGCTAAAAAATGAGCTTCGAGGATCAAGCATATAAGAGACAAACACTTGCACTCATAAGAAAATATCAGGGCGAAGTAAAAGTGAGATTACTAACAAGACCTCCTGCATGACTCTATATAATGTCCGGATCAAAACCGAAATCACCATCATCTTCCCCGTTAGGAGCGGTATCAATAGGAAATCCGACTAGGGTTACATCACCCATACGAGCCCGCTTAAGAATCTCAGTAGCATACTTACGATGAAAAAAGCATCCCTGAAAAGTCACGCGTAACAGAAATACCCATAAAATAATTAAGAAAACCCACATCCGTCATAGAAAACTCCTGATGTAAAGAAGCAATAATCTACTGTAATAAAATCTCAGATGAAGCAGCGGGAACAAGATCATCAACATATAATAATAAATAAGCGGTGTTCATCCCTTGTCTGTAGATAAATAAAGATGAGTCACAACGACTATGAGTAAACCAACCACGAGTAATATAAGCTGCAAAGCTCTGAAACCATGCCCGAGAGGCCTGCTTAAGACCATAAAAAGGCCTCTGTAATAAACAAACATAATCAGGATGTGCAAAATCTCGAATCCCTAGGGGTTGATGCATATAAACAGTCTCAGATAAACCACTATGTAAGAAGGCATTCTTGACATCTAGCTGATGAACTGGCCAATGTCGAGCAATAACCAAACTAAGAACTATCTGAATAGTGCTCAGTTTAACAACCAGACTGATAGGTGTAAAATACACATATTCGTTTATACCAAAATTAACCCTAAATGACCAAAAACACGCTAAAAATGGCAAAGATATACTTGTTTTTGTGTTTTGTGTGTGCAGGTACGGATAAGACAAAAATCACAAGAAAACCGTCAAAAAAGGGCAAACACGGATACGAGAACGGAAGAGTGTGCAAGAGCCGGAAGCCAAAGTCAAAAAAGTCAACCCTCAGTCAACTCAGTCAAACCACAAAAGGACAAAAATCCAAAGTTACAAATCTAGTCCCTCAAGTTTCCAAAGTTACACATATAAACCCTAAGCTTAATGGGCCAAATTCTATCAAAACCATACCCAAAACAAAAGCCCAAAATCCTAAGCCCATAACCCTTTTTATAAAAATCCAGGGGCCATTTCAGCAATTATCGAAAGTCATTTAACACCACACCACTTTCATAATACAAATAAAGGGACTAAAGTTGCAATAAACCAAAGTTTAAATCCTTTTACCCGTTTTTAGTTAAAAAATGGCGCCAAGGGTTTTATTATTGTTCATCATCGTCCCAAACATGCCCTCTCCTCATATCAAAGGGCTTCTCAAAATTAAAGGGCAGAAAGGACAATCTAAGGGGTCAAATACATGCTGGCAGAGTTATACATCATCAAACTCACCTCATTGGTCTATCACATCAAAGAATGACACGCTGGCAGGAGTAGAAGCACTAAAGAATTTATGGTTTTGTACTATAAGCACTCACATAAGAAGACACAAATTTCACAATCACGGATTGCCACTGTTCTGTCAATCCTGTGAGGATCATTTGGTGATCTGAACGGAATGAAAATCCATTAATCCCATGCATTGAAGGATCCAAGGGATGATATGAGAGAGCGAGTTGAAAACTCGGGTCTAGAAGGATCATTGCTGGCTATAAATAGCACACACTAATACGACCATTTAATCACTAGTTTTATACTTAGTTTGAGCTCTATATTTTTAGCTTAATGTACTTTAAGTTTATGCAAACTTCCTTTCAAATGTAATTTTTCATCTTTAAAATAATTTGTAATTTTTTCAGTTAAAGCAGTGAAATTCTCTTTGAACTTTAATAAAATCCTTATTTCTAGTATTTAATAAGCTATTTATAAGTCAAAAACACTTATAAAGCCTCACAATTCTTATGTAACTTTGTTGATAAGCTCTTACAAGCTCACATCAAGTCCCTCTAAGCCTTATATAGAGCTAATATTGATTCAATAAAATCTACTTAAATCCTAAAATCAGTTTAAATACCTTTAAATTTTGGACTTATAAGCTGTGGAAGGGGAGCTTACAATGGAAGAGCTCCCATGGATTTTACTGGCTTATCTTAGGATAATGCCCAGAGCTTTGTAATGCTCATTGAGCTTATTTTATGCATTCTGTTATAGCCGAAGCCCTTTTGGAAGTTCTCATTTAATTTCATGTCCCCCTTTTTTTAATATTTCTAGCTTAATAGTTGCTGTAATAGTTTTATTAAAGCTTTACTTATATGCTTAACTCAGTTTCTTAATTTGCCTTTGCTAGTTGCTTAACTGTGACCTTATATTGCTTATTAGACATACATTTACAGATGTTTTAAGCTTAATGTTGTAGAACTAGAATTTTATAACTGTCATAAAATATCATTAAAAAAACCAAAAATATTAGTTATTTCTTTAAGATCTATAGTTTCTTTTTTGATTTACATGTTTGCATAAAGCTAATTAGGATGGTATAAGCTACTTAATATCTGGAATCAAGGAGATGATCACAAGTTTTCAAATTGAAAAGCCTAAAGAAATCTGCCATAGTCATAAGGGTGTTTGGTTAAGTGCTATTTGAACCCTCAAAATACAAAGTGACTTAGAAATGTTTTTCTTTGGGCAGTTTAAATATTGATAAATATAAGGTTTGAGAAGTTTTGAATTAAAAAAAAAAACATTAGTTTAGGTGTATAATCATTTTTTTTTTGGCTTAAATTTTCTTGGTTAGTAGCACCAGGTTAGATCTCTACTAAAACTTTTAATGCTAAATTGGATCCTAATCTCTTAGTGCTTAGTTTTGTGTTTACATTGTGTCCAGACACACTCAATAAGAGTTTTATTCAGGCATGACCAAAAAGGTCACCTGTCATGTTAGTGATTTTGTGCAACTTGCAATATTGCTTCAGCAGTATTAACTTAGGTTGTTACGCAGATTTTTCCCTAGTTTCATTTAAGGTTAGTAAATGTAGGAATTAGATCTAAATTTCACTAGCTTATAATATTAGATTATAGTTTAAAAGTTAGATAAAAACTTGTCTTGTCATTTCTAGCTTAAATACTTAGGTAAATTAGCATAAAAAAGTTTATCAAAAACCTCAAAAGGCCAAAAACAGCAGATAATGGCACTTAGTTTTTTAATCCAAATTCAACTTATAGGTTGAATTTTATGCAAAAATCTTTGTACTTATCATTGTTAAATCATTTTCAAAATCTCAACTTATGTCAAAGCTTATTGATATTTCTAGGCTTATTGTTGCTTTGAGTTTTATGTTACTTTACAGAGTTATCTTTTTAATCTTCTTTAATATTAGCTTATTTTTTTCAGCTCAATAAGCTTCATTTTTTAGCTTTTAGACATCCTTAAGCTAGCGTATAAACAGTTTTTGGTTTAGTAATTTGAGCTAAATTTTGAGCTTTGTAGGCAAGTGTTTAAGTGGAAACGATATACCAGCAATATTTGAAGCTTAAAAGGGCTCCACTTACTGCATCAGCTTCTTTATAAGCCCTCTTTTAGAGCTTATTTTGAGGTTTTTTAAAGTAAAGTTTCAGTTATACTCCTTTAATTAAAAGTTCTTAAAAATCGTGATCTATAAGTTTTAAGCTTTTGTTTGAAAAAAAAAAAATCAAAAAGGTTGTTTGCCAGACCTTGAACCCGTGAACCCCAGCACGACTTACCCAACGTTTAAACCATCATTGCTAACAATATTAAGCTCATCCATCAACTTCCTTTTCATAAAATTGTTATACACGTTTTCAATTTCCTTTTTCATAATAAGCCGTCAGCTTATTATAGCTTATTTTGGCTTATTTTGTTCAGCTTTTTCATATTATCTTATTTTTTTAAAGTACCCTGTTAGTATTTAGGATTTTCTCCTGAATTTTCACATTTTTACATTAAGTAGAGTGATTTTTAATCATTTTTCTTATGATTTAGAATTTTTGAAAAATCGAAAAAATAGAAATAATTTTCAGAATAAAAATACAAAAATAATAGATTTCAGTTTTAGAAAAAATAGTTTTAGTTTACATTCCTAAAAAATCTTATTCACTCTTTTAGATTTTTAATTCAATTTTAAGCTTTTAATTTTAATTTTTAAAAATAGGATTTAATCTTTAAAAATATTTAAAATAGTTTTCATATTTTTTATAATCATTTAAGACTTTCTAAGTTATAAATCATTTTTCTTAATTTTTAGGACTTTATTTGCTATTTTCTAGGATTTAATTAGATTAAATTAGTTTTTAATTCATAAAAAATTCAAAAATTATCAAAAAAATATTTTTCTTTTTCCTAAAATTTTATTTTGTCCTATTCTAGGTTTAAAATTTTAGTTTGCATTTTTAAGGGTTAATTTGGTCTTACTTGCTTATTTGTCGCGTTTTATTCGTTCCGGTTAATTGTTTAAGAGCTTAATTACTTTTGTTTTCTCATTTTATTTGTTGCTTTTATTTAGTAGTTATAGATAATCAAATCAATCTTTGCTCTTATTCAAATCATAATCCAAACTAAAGCGAGGATTCAATTTCATAAGTCGTTGGGGAAACGACCAGGGAAAGCATACTTCCCGGTAAACATACGTATATTATAATTATTATATATTTTTATAAGAATTTTCCTAGAGGGCTACTTTGGGACTTATTCTATATACTTTTTGTGTAATAAGATGAGTCACAACGACTATGAGTAAACCAACCACGAGTAATATAAGCTGCAAAGCGCTGAAACCATGCCCGGGAGGCCTGCTTAAGACCATAAAGAGGCCTTTGTAATAAACAAACATAATCAGGATGTGCAAAATCTCGAAACCCTAAGGGTTGATGCATATAAACAGTCTCAGATAAACCACCATGTAAAAAGACATTCTTGACATCTAGCTGATGAACTGGCCAATGTCGAGCAATAACCAATTTGGATCATTAAACGCAACATACGATATTGGCAAAGGAGAAATAGTAGAGACATGAAGATTTAGACGCTTAGTAGGACAATTTGACCCGACTCGAAAGCGTGTGACCATGGGATGAATCAAAACCGGGTTTGGGTTAACAAACGAGGGTGAAATGGGCTGTGGTGGCCTTTCGAATGACAAGGATGGGCTGACAGCAGGTGGTGGACTCCCTTGTTGGGTCGACTGAGCAACTAGGCTGGTAGGGGTTGGTTGATGTTGTGGAGAAATATGTGATTGTGGACTTTCGTTAACAGTAGTATGGGCCGATTGAGGTTGCGGACTATTAATAGGCATTTGTGGTGGTGTACGATTAGTAACAGTAGGTGAGGAACGAATAATGTGGGATATATTACTAGTCGGCTCTTCTAAAAAAGCATACAAGGGAGACGCAGTAGGTGTTATAGAGCCAAACGGAAAGACTGTCTCGTCAAAGGTAACGTGTCGAGAAATGATAATTTTATTTGTATTCGAGTCAAGACAACAATACCCACGATGGTTAGAGGCATTTCGCAAAAAATTGATGGTGTAGCACGTGGTTGAAGTTTATGAGTGGTATCTAGATGTGGGTAGCAGAAACACCCAAAGGTACACAACAAGCGGGTATGAGGGATGTCATTATTTATAACACTCGAAGGTAAATTGTTTAATAAATGAGTGGCCATATTGAGTGCTTCAACCCAAAAGTTAGGAGGAAGGTTAGCTTGAAAAAGTAAGGTGCGAATAAGATTGTTTATGGTTCTGATCATCCTTTCAAACTTACCGTTTTGTGGTGAAGTTTTGGGATAAGAAAACCTAAACTGAATACCATGAGATGCAAATAACTTATGGAAAGCGTGGTTGTCAAATTCACCACCATGATCACACTGAAATGACTTTATTTCACACTTAAATTAAGTGTTAACAAAGTTACGAAACAACACAAACTTAGACAAAACATCTGATTTATTAACCAACAAATAAACCCAAACATATTGCGAATAATGATCTAAGAATGAAACATAGTATTTAAATCCAGAAAGACTTGGAATTGGGAAAGTCCACAAATCCGAGTGAATAATGTCAAAACAAGACTGAACTAAAGTACTGGAACTAGCAAATGGAAGCCTCACATGTTTGCCAAGCTGACAAGCATGACAAAGAACGGGAGGTTTCTCTTTATTACACAAAATTGAATTACTAGAAAGAAGACGACGTAACACTTCACTTCCTGGATGTCCAAGGCGTTGGTGCCACATATACTGACTAGTGAGAAAGGCATGAGGAATAGTGGAAGGCTTTGTGACCGGGTAAAGATTCCTGGTGCTATCACAGCGGAGAAGGACTCGTCAGGTTATGAAATCCTTAATAGAAAAACCAAAAGCATCAATTCAACGGTACAATGATTATCACGAACAAACTGACAGACACAAATTAAATTATTTACAATATTATTAGTAATAAGAACGTTATTTAAATGAAGGGGTCTATGAGGTGTAGGCAAAATACTATTGCCAGAGTTGGTAACGGGTATGGAATAACCATCACCAACCGAGACAAATGGATAAATACACAAATTAAAAACATCACTAAGATTATAAACAAAATCATTAAGGTGAGAGCTCGCACCTGTGTCTATATTCCTATTACCCGGAGTAGGATCATGAAGCGCCATAGCACTAACGCATTTAGCAATAAAGTGTGGTGTCCCGCTAGATTTAAACCCGACTGTCTCACGGAGCTATTGGGCTGTACCGAATTAGGTTATTGGTCCGGCTGACAAGTAAACTGGTTTGGGCCAGTTTGCTGAAGTGGACCCGACTGATGAGACAATGCCTGGGTTGGCCGAGTTGGTTGATTACCAAACTGAGGTAGGCCAAACAAAGGCCGTGAGAATCCGAGTAGGCTGGTAAAGCCAACTAAGGGTTTGCCCGGTCCAGTATGAAATGCAAGTGGAGTCACAGTAGCATTAGACGCATTAGAAATGGAGACCATATCATTGTTATTCCTAAGGTACCCAAATTGAGCTAAAAGAGCTTGTTTTAGTTGAATTAAGGCCATTATTTGCTTCGGGGTCATATTAGGAGTGGTCGATGAGGAAGTAGGGTGAGTAGTACTAGTGGACCAAAGTGACTTATTGCCATTTACCCCATTAGTTGTACCCCCATGCATATATTTGCAAGTATCACCAAAACGACAAAGTCCTCTAACAAAATTAAAACACGACTTATTAATCTTACCAGGAGCAACGGGAGGGAGGCATGTATTATTACCCGAGTTGGCTAACAAAACCATAGGTAAATATGACGTTGAATTAATAGATGTAGCTTGAGCCCTTGACTTCAACCGCATCTCCTCGTTGGTGAGCATAGAATGAACCGTCTTTAGAACCGGGAAGGGCTCCCGATGAACAATAATACCGAAGACATTCTCATACTTATTTGGAAACCCTTCAAGAGCAATTGTAACAACATCGTCATTGTTAATAGGCGACCCAAGACTAGTCAATATAGTAGCAATGGATTTAATCTTACGAAAGTAAGCATTGATAGTTAAGTCTCCAAGCTTTAAAGAGCGTAGTTTCGCCTTCAAGGCAATAAAACGAGTGCGCTTATTGTCATTGGAAATCAAAGCAATAAGATCCCCACGCTTCCTTAGTCATTTGAGGATCTTCAACAACACGTCGTGCTTGAAGGATTTTAGACAATGTCATGAAGATCCATGAAAGAATAATGGAGTCAATCTTTAACCATTCTGAAGTGGGAGGCTACGGGTTACTCGATGTTGCTTCATCGGTTGGCTCACCCAAAACATGTTTCAACACCTCAAAACCTTTGTAAAGGTTTTTGAAAAAATATACCCAAGATGAGTAGTTCATCTCATCAACATCCAATTTAACGGGTTTGAAGATCGTTTAAGCCCATCTAGGATATGTTTTACAGATAATATAAGTACGTAGCGGAATATAAAGAACAGTATATTATCAAACAAGTTTTTCTTTATAAGTTTCCATACAAGCCCCAATTCTAGATGATCAATTCTAGAACGGTTACAATCTAACAGGGATCAAAGATCCTTGGGGCTACACACAACTTCTAGGCGTCTACTTAGAGAACTCACGCCTGCAACTCATACACACCTTTACTAGTCGACTACATTTTTCTGTGTACACAAAACTATGTGTCTATGATCTCTTTATATAGGGAGAGATCAAGACTTACAAAGGAAGATAAATATTAGACAAGTAAATCTTTTAAATATTTAGATAATATCTTCTGTTATCTTTATCTTCTTAAGGAGATCTTCCAGAATCTACATATTCTCCACCAGCTTGTAGAATTCTTTAATAACAATTTTAGTCTTTTTGTTTCATTCTTTTATTTATTTTGTCTCATCAAATCTAGAATCCCAACAATCTTCCCCTATTTGATGATGACAAAACAAACAAAGTCGTGTACGAACTTTATCATAAAGCCAAAGCTTCCCCTGAAGTTGAGATGTAATCATCTCCCTGAATGAAACAAAACCTCCCCTTAAGTAGATTTCCTTTGTACCATGTCACACCAAGGATCTATAAGTTGTCAATTGTACCTGTTAACATCTTCTTCCCCTTTTTGTCATAATTCAATAAGGGACATGAATATAAGCAACTTTGATTTCAACCACTTCAAAACAATATCACACTTCTAATCCAAGCCTTCTAATTCCTCAAATTACCCACCATTAAGCACAATAAGAAAAATGAACTTGAGTAGTAGAAACTCACACTAGCAGTAGTAATAATGACTAGCAGTAGTAAAAACCTTCACCTCATGTGGTGCATGTAAATGGTTAAACATTTTAACAATAAGCTTCCCCTTAAACCCATATGTTAACCATTTCTTGAATCTTTAATTCTGTAGGCTCTAAGTAATGATTACTGATGAAGAAAACTAAGTATTACCAATTTGATGCTGAAGTAGAATAACCCAAACTTGTGTCTTATGTCTTGTACTATCCACGTGACTTCGAACGTATACCCAAAACCAATGTATAAGGAGACCGAAATCTCTTGACAATTATCCTCATCTTCTACGAGACACATAACCAAAGTGATAGCAAATGTGAGCATTGAGCACCATAAGAAAAATCACACACCTTTGCTAGATTTGTCAAGTCTTCGTTACATCGTTTCTAAGCACGAACAAGTTATCTCCAAATGTTGTAAGCCATTTGAGATATGATAAGAACACAAACATGTGAAACTCCACTTCAACTTCAAATAGATGATAAATAATCCTCTTCGTAACCAATTAAACAATTAATACAAAAACGAGCGTTTTAAACGTTTAAGAACATTTAAACCAAAACTTTACCTTCCCCTTAAACCAAGCAGTAGTAACCAACAGTAGAAAACTTCTTCTATTGGCAGTATTAAACATATGAGCAGCATAAACCTTGGTTTAAGGCCTACCTTGGATAAATCCAAAATAACTTGTTGTAGAAACTTTGTATGTATACTAAAGTGTACGCGGAATCTACACCTTAATACCTAGAAGTATTATGAATAAAACAATAATCTTGAATAAACAAAGATATAACCAAACGCTCCAATATTATTAGATCAATAATATGAGTACTCTTCACTAGTACTAGGGTTTACAACCTTGAAGCTTTTCTAAATCGACTTGATAACTATGAAAACTTATATGAAAAACTGATATCTCAACTAATGCCCTAGAGCCTCCTTTTATAGACTAAGGAATCCTAGTCGGCTTACAATACATTCCTAAAATATCATAATCTTTTCTAAACATAAACGTAATCTCTTAAATAAATACACATTATGTATATCTTGTACATAAATATCTCAATACTTATCTTCACAAGTGTTCTTATTCTCCAAACAATCTTTATCTCTTTAATTTGTCTTTATCCTCTTGACAGTAGAAAGTCTTCAAGCAATTGTAATCCAGCAGCATAAACTTTTTCACTAGCAACACTAATAAACATAAACAGTAGTAACATTAGTACTAGCAGTACTAATATATACTCACAGTAGTAACTTGTACTAACAGTCTTAACATTTACTACTAGCAGCACTAACTACTTAGCTTATATTTTAGTCTTCAACACTGAGTAGTCTTAACTTCTACTAACAGCAGTAACTTTATGCTATCAGTACTAAATTATACTAACAGTAGTAACTATCAGTGGTAACATTATACTACCTTTAACACCCCTAATTTAAAACAAGATTCGGGTCCAACAATGGGGTGTTAATAATAAGTACAACAGTCATATATTATATAGAACAACTCAAAAGAGACGTTATCAAACACGTTCCATTCCAAAAGAAAGATCATAGTACAAACGTTGTCCCAATATAAAAGAAACATGACACAAGTGTTCAACAAAATATAAGAACATTGTTTTTGAGGAATGAAAATCAAGTATTTTAACAAAAGTCATTCTTAAGCGCAACTTCCTCCTCGTCCCAAGCTCCAAGTCCTTAGCTTTAATTACCTGAGATAAACATGCTAAAAAGTCAACAAACGTTGAGTGAAATTCATAGGTTTAATTAAACATTAAGATTTAGAACACAAATATTAAATCATCAGGAAAACTTGTGGATCAAACAAGTTATATATATATATATATATATATATATATATGCAGTGAGCTCGTGACAACCGATCCCTTTGACGAGATAAAAATGTAGTTTGCCCCATAAGATTAGGTATTATTGCCATGTACCTATAACTTCTTAGATAATATATCCGTTGCAAGTGGGTGTTCCAAAAGGATTCAAACCCCAGACGGGGAGTCACCCTATAGGCCTATTTATTACCATAGCGTCTACCCATAACAGGTAGTTAACGGTTCACGATATTAGGGTCTTTAGCAATAGGTACTCAAGCATTAAGCATACAATTCGGGTCCAGTATACTGAAATCAATTTGTGTTCAATTTTATAAAAGCAAGCATGTATCTCCCTCGCGGGTTTTGAGAAAACAAGTAAAGTAGTAAAGGCGAGGCTATGAACTCACCGTGAGTAGAAGATCAAATGAGAAATCAACGAGATAGAAGACTCCAACGATTAGCCAAGACCTATAAAGCAAGTCGCGCGTTAGAATTATAAATAAAATCGTTATAGTAAAAATAGTTATATAATACTAGTTAAAAATCCAAAACATGATCGACATTGCACCAAGACTTAACCAAGGTATTTATACTTCAAAATATGATTCCTAATCTAGTCTTATAGGTAAATAAACATCTACTAAGTTTCATGTATCAATTCTTGTTTCGCTTATGTGTATTTATACGTTTTATGTTTCAACAAATGACGTAAAACTCTACATTCTGATTTGACTTGTTTTCATGGATCCATATATCCTAATCCGTAAAGGATATGAACATAAGGTTTTCACCCCTAGAAAGGTCCTAGAGTCTAGTTTCCAGAACTTTAAGCCAATCAATCATACCATTTACCAATCCACGGGAAATGGATTTTTACTAACTATAATCTCAGACAGAAAGTTAACTGAATTTCTAACGTTTACGGTTTCGGCCATAAATCCTATTCTATAATAACTTTTACATTGAATCCAAAGAGAGGTGAAAGCTTATAATGTCTAGTGTTTATCCATGTTTAAAACCTCAACTCACTATGCAAAAACCTGGAGCAAAACAAGTTTTCCAACAGCCGCTCTAGATTTGACCTTCTTCTGTAAAAAGGCCATATCTCCCTCATCCGGAATCGATACAAAAGCGTCCAATTCGTCACACGTACCTAAGACCTATATCTATCCACCATGTATTTTATTTACAGACCCTAAGCCATAAATTATGAGAAAACCCCACGTTTTCCTACTGACCTGGAAACAGTCCCTAATTCTACCTCTAATCTTAATCCAAACACCTCCAAATCCTCAATTAATCCAACACAAGGCCAAAATACATCAAGGTAACATAACTACTAATCCATATCATCCTTATTCAAGATTAATCCAAGATAAATTATAAAAAGTACATGCATGATCATAAAAATCAAAATCAAGAACATGTACTTTTATAAAAACTTAATCAATGAGTTAGAGTTTTAAGAGGTAACTTACCACACAAATTAGAAGAACAGGTTGATCAAACATAAAACCTATATGGTGTTGTTGGCTTTCGAATTCAAGACACCAAAACCACAAATCCTAGCTCGATTATCTTGCTTCAATATTGTTCACAAATGCTCCTAGTTCATCCCTTGATAATCCTATAGCCCTTAATCCAATTAAAACCCTAAAAATTAATGATCTTCAAAATCTTTAACTTCTTTAAAACTCTTGTATGGTGACTTTTAGTAATGAAAGATTGTTAAGGGTTAATTTATATGTGTTTTGGAGTAAAAAGGGTGTGAATTAATTGAGTTTTGATGGAGTTGATGATGGTTTTGGGGATGTTGCCGTCGAACAGTGAAGAAGAGAGGGGAAAGGGACGGTTGGTTTTCTAAATATTTAGGAAGTGTGTGTGTTTTAGATAGATTTTAGGAATGATATATAAATAAAAAGGAATTTAAAAAATATAAAGGGTGTGTGGGTTTATGTTCAGCCGACGCAAGAGAGGGGGGGGGGGGAAGAGAGTGGGCTTTGGCCCAATCGTGATTTTCATCTCGGGTGCAATTTAAAATACAAGAAAAGATGAAAAATATAAAAATAAAAATAATTAGGCACTCGAGGCCCGAATACGGAGTCGTTGATTTCTCGATTATAAAACAGATAAATTAAATTGTAGGATTAGCGAGGGTTTCTAAAATCGACGATTTTAATAAAAATCGATTAAGATAATAAAATTAAATTATTTAAATTTTAGAGATTATTTATAAATTCAGATTAAGTAGTGACCTTAAATACAGGGAATTTTTAAAGATAAAAATAAAGACGGTTACACTTAAATTGGTAAACTGCCTAAATCGACTTAAGATTAACAAGAACGAGAAATCGCGAATCGCGTAAACCGTAAAACACAAAAGCTCACTTTACAAGGAAAATAAGAACGAAAGATGAATTAAATATGGACACTAAAAGATGGATTGTCACGATCTACCACTGTTAAGAAAAATCCGTCCCAGATTTTATATTGCTTTAAAACTAGGCTTAGGCCCTTTCTTTATTATGAAAACGTAAGGTTCATTCGGTTATGGTGTTAAAATGTTAGAATACCTTTAAAATGATGCAATATGATTATATGGATTTATCAAGGTTTTGGTGATTCGAAAACAAAACCACTAATAAGGAGAATTTTAAACTATGCATAAAATTTTGTTGAAACTCGGGCTTATGGTTGTGATCGTAGAAGGTCTTATATATATATATATATATATATATATATATATATATATATATATATATATATATATATATATATATATATATA
>BQNB010007395.1:0-93677 GCA_026074375.1 Tanacetum coccineum | reverse complement strand
CTTGAATCACGACTATGGAAATAAGTTGATCTATGGTTGAGTTGAAATAAGTACACACATTTAAATCATATATCCATGTTGTAACATTTCTCATTTTCAGGTTATTTTCAACTTTAAAAAATTCCATTATTTATTTTTAGAGTTTTACGCGTTCGCTTTTAATTATTAACTTATAGTTAAATCGCGTAAACTAAAAATCAACGATCAATGTAAACGGACATCAAACAAATTAAAGTTTACATCAAGCAAGTGTTATATGATTATTAGGAGAATAACTTATAACTTTTCATAATTTATTTTTGTTGGTTACGTAAAACGCTTACGTTTCGCAATAAATTACATTCGGTCGTACCCGGAAGCACCTTTACCCATCTACACTTAAACAAATACCCACATTTATACCCAATACTCAAAATTTAATTATTTTGCTTTCCTATTACTCTCTAAAACCGGACCTAACATCTTACACATGAAATAAATCATTTAATCCCTATTAAGTCTTTTCATTATAAACATGTAAACCTTCACACACAGTGTACTTGTAACCCATGTTTCTAGGTAATTGCTTGTCAATGTCCCTTTCCACCTCTCACACCATGCATCTCCCTCCTCCTAGGGGAGGAGGAGAGCACTTACACAATTGTACCTTAACCCTACTTATTAACTAGAGTTAGTTTAAGGTTAATCCATGGGTTAGTTACTATATAAAGCAAGTAACTAGTTTATTTTCATACACATATCTTCTACAAGAAAAATCAAAGCATAAATCCCTTTCCCCCTCCTCTAAACCCACGGCACAACTATAGTTATTAGGGTTTCATTTTAATTTTGCAACCAAGGTATTCCAAGCATTCAAGTGTTCAATCTAAGGTTACCTAAGACTACTCAAGGTGTTGGGAAGCTTGGATTCGGGTTTAACAAGGAATTATCAAGAAAACATATTTAGGGTTTTCTTGATTAGGGTTTTGATTTTGAAGGCTTGATTGGGGTTTACATCTTGTGTTCATCATCCTACTTGATTCCTATAAGGTCTATTTAAAGTTTTCAATACTCGTTTATTTATTTTCTATTGTATACATATTTGTTGCATTAGTTAATCACCACCTAGTCTTATTTTAAAGTTATATAAAGTATATGATGATTTCATATGGACAAAGGACATGGACATTTAGAGGACTAAATACATGTGAAATATACGGTACAACACTTGGTAAAATAATGGTGCAAGGTTCTTAAATAAAATGATTGTAAACTAACCTTATTAATTGAAAACCCTAATTTATTTTTATAACCTACTGTTGGGATTCGAAATATAAATCTTATGTTTTATATTTTATAAAAATAGTGCTAATTACAAGGATCGTACATAGTTAAGGAACTTCGAAAAAACGGAATTATTAACGAACAAATTACGACATTTACAAGTTTATATATATTTACTTTATAAAAATAATTATATAAGCTTGATGAACAGGAAAAATTTTTACGTTACCACTCAGGGGTATAAATTGTATAAATTGATACTATTTTTGATCATTTGTCCATAATAACGAACCCACGGAACATAAAGAACCTCGAAAAAAAAGGAATTATAACGAACCTAATTTACGAATTTACAAAGATATAAATAGATTAACTTTTATAAAAACAATTTTATTATAACTGTTATGAATAGTATAAAGCTACTGTTCATCGAGTGGTTGTAAAAGTCTTATAAAATATAATATTTTGATAAAATTTTCCTAAATACTACTCCAAGGGACTAAGGATTCCCCCCCATTCCGAGAAACGGAACAAATAAACGAACGAAAATATGATTTTAATCAAGTTACAAATAATTAATTTTATAAAAATAATTTATATAAACTGTGATGAACAGTAAAAGTTACTGTTCATCAGTGGGTTAAACTTTATAAATATGATATTTTGATAAATCATTTTAATACGGAGACGTGGACATAAGAAACGTATAAAACGGAGTCGAAACGATAAAGATATGAAGTTTTAAAACTCGCGCGCATTACTTTTATTTTTATACAATCTTTTATAAAACAATTAATTTAATAATAAAATATCATTATTAAATCATACATTTTTACAAACGATGCGTTTGTAAACAAAAATAATATTTTCTTACGGAAACAAGTACACATGCTTTAATTTAAACAATACGAGTTAATTATTATTTTAACTTTTAAATAATTAATAAAAACTATTAGGTGGTGGTGTAGCTATACAACATGTGATGTTTTATTTATATTGAAATACATTAAACTCAACAGCCTATAATTAATTAGGGATGCATCACATTGCCATGGCGATTCACTTACTTGATAAGATAATCAATCATTCCTTACGGTGACTAGTTCATAAGCCCCGCTTATCAACTATATTTTTTTAAACATCTTGGGGTGAGAAACATGCAATGTTTTAACCCTTTTGGACGCTAAGTACTCTTTTAAAACATATTACGAGTTGGCCTATACAGTAGCTAAACTCCACTATTTGCCCACGCCTCGTGAACTGTCAATTGCTAGTTAGCGAGCGCGAATGTTATGAATAGATCTATTGGGGATTGACATCCCCGATCGGTAAGTAGCGCTCCAACATACTCATTTCGGAGGTTACCCGAAACAACGAACGTATACATGTCGGAACAATTTGGATGTTGCGGGTTGAACATCTACATGGGCACATTTAGTGCATTAAATTGCATACATATATGTCGAGCTTCGGTGTCATGAACTTAGTGCACTCGTAATTACTTTTGAGATATTGTATGTGTTACATGTCTTACATTGGAAATCTTGTGGTCCTACTTTATACATTTACTAAACCTGTGAATTCACCAACTTTATGTTGACGTTTTAAAGCATGTTTTTCTCAGGTCAATAAGGTACGAGAAACAAGGATACATTGGTGGTCATCATTTTGGAGTCATTACTATAAAGATTTGGATGCATTACATTTTGGGAATATTTGTTATGTCTTAAAATCTTTACTTTTCATGGATGAACTATTTAAGCTTCGGCTATTGTAACAAACAAGTCTATTTAATCCAATGTATCAATTTTAAACGACTCATATAGAGGTCGTTCTCATATCTTGTGCTATTGATCTATGAAGTAACACTCGCCAACCCATATTTCCGCTGCGACCCATTTTGGGGGTGTTACAGATTGGCATCAAGAGCCTAGGTTATAGAGAACCAGGTCAAATGTTTTTACTTGGACTATAACCATTTTCAAACATTGCATCATACAAAAGTTTTTCACGGGACACATACACTATGAGTATTTGCATTTGTTAATTATACTAAATGCTATACTTAATTTATAACGTACATACCTTATCATGTATATTTATACCTACTCCCAACCTTGCGTATATTTAAATCACATGTTTATAAAGATTATTATATTAATAATAGAGCATCTCTAGGACAAAGTAATGCTATAAACTCGTATGTCCTAAGCATTATCTAGATATTAATCTATCTTATATGATATATACCATCATTCATTCATAACATCATTCATGTATACCACCAATCACTCATACCATCATCCATTCATACCATGATGCAATTCCCAATTCGGCCATGGTGCTTTTCATTCACTTCCAAGTGTGCATATTTCACTCACCATGCATCATCGAACATCTTGGTGTACCTTTTCATACATGCACGCACCCTGTATGGTTTCAAATAAAGAAGATTTATATAAACATTTGCCGTTGTGCAGGTTAAATGCTGCAACCCACAATTCCCAATTCCCCGTCTACTGCTGAGGAAATCTTGGGAGCCGATCGATATCCGGGTAGATATCATTCACCAGAGCCTGTTCGCTAGAGCAGTTGCTTTTTTCCTGCGTGGCCATTATGAGGATACAACCCAACGATGGGAGGCTATACGGCAACAAGAGCATATTATTAGGAGTGCCCCACACAGGAGGAGATGACGGTCTAAATTTAGCAGACATCGCTGAGGCAGACAATGCTTCATTGCATGCTAGGATTAAAGACTACTGAGCAATCGGGAAGATTACTCGTAACCGTGAGGAGACAGGCTTGTGTTAAGATTGCGCAAGGCAGTTGGCCTGCGGTTCAAGAAGTCCCAAAACGTCAGGCCAGAGAGACTCTAAGGAAAACTTCAAGTAGCTCATATACCCAGTCAACAGCTTCGGACGGCAACTCATAGAAAACCTGCTACATGATTTAAGTACTACTTTGTATTAGAGACTTTTTAGTATTAAGAAAACATGTAGATCTTTGGTTGGGAAGAAACAATGAACCCCAATTATTCTATTAAATTATGGTATTATGAAAACTATCGTCAATTTAATTCAACCTCTATTATCCAGGCAAAACCGCTTACTACAACACACATGATTTTATATGAAACACATCACTATCCCACACTAAACTATTTTTGATATCCCCTCATAAATAATTTCCATGGTCCAAATTTCAAAACTACCATTATATCCATTCATAAACAATTTGTTACCTCAACATAAACTCCTTACAATTACATAGGTAATTGTCACGTATTCCTTTGGAACTATTTTTGTCATCTCATAAACAAGTTCTATGTTCGTTCATCATAAACAAAGGCACAATGCCATTTAACAAACTACCTGGTTATCGATTAATAAACTATCATTTTATAAACTATTTTCCTATCATTGCAAATTTGTATTTTTTTTTTTTTTTTATTTTATTTTTTTTTTTTAACCTTCGTTCCGTTAAACTCAGTTCTATAAACTATTCCACAGTCGCCTTGTAAACAATTCCACTATTGTAATAATCTGTCTTACTATCATAAATAAATCAGTTCACTATCGGGTTATAAATACGCATTTTATAAATTGTTTTACTATCACTTTGAAAACTATTTTACTGTTGTAATAGACTATTTTACTATCATCTAATAAGATACCACTATTAAACTGATGTTCTTACCAATCTAGCATAAACCATTACCAGTTACCTTAAAACCATATTTCGGTATTACAAAAAAAAATGATTTACCATCACCTTATAAAAACTTTTGCCAACATTTATAAATTATTTCACTTGTGTTTTATAAACAAATTTACCATCACTTGTAAACCACTCAATTAATACTTTGTAAACTAAAGACTAGTTCGTCATTACCTTATAAACAAGGTTACTATCATTATTTTTCTTATTCCCTCACCATCATCTTGTGAAGTACCTTCTTGATATCATATATACTATTTTGCAAACATCTCAAAAGCTACGTTACTATCACTTTTTATGAATTACCTTGTCCCTACCTTATGAAACCATTTTTCACCACGTAAATTACTTTATTGTCATCCCATAAGTCATTTAGCTATCATCTTAAAACCATCATGGCATTTCTAGGCAAACCATTTATTTTTCATTCTACTCAACAACCATACATCCACCTTTGTGAATCATGTTCGTCATCTTAAAAAACTCTTTAATACTTCTATATACATAACGCCAATTTTGACAAAAATGAGCAACGCATCGTCAGCCCTCAAATATACATATACCTGATCCACGCTAAGTATAATTCAGGAAGTGACTAATGCCATGCTGAGAGTAAGTCACCATGTAACATTTTGTCAATAAAATCCATATTTACATTGAAAAATAAAGTTTTTGTATGTGTAAACGTAAAATGATTTACTTTCGGGGAATCGAATTAGTAACCATATGCAAAAAAGCAAGACCTTACTCCACGTACTAAAAGTTTGAACATCATCTCATACCAAATCCTAAGAAAAGCCGAGACACATCACTAGTCGACCTAGGACAATTCGCTATCAAATTCGCTCGCCATTAGAGAATTTACTAAATCATCCATTCAACCTCAACCTAATGCCCATATAACTTGGTAGTTTCAACGTCATAATTGGTATGGATTGGTTGTCAAAATATCATGCCATGATAAGCTTATGCCGAGAAGATCGTTCGTATTCCATGGGGAAAAGAAACATTAATTGTTCGTAGTAACGGAAGCGACAACGAACGCAAGTCCCGATTAAACATCATCTCGTGTACCAAACCCAAGGGTACCTACTAAAAGGATGCCATGTCTTTTTGGCACATATTACCATAAAGGAGGCCGAAGATAATTAAAAGGAGAAGCAACTTGAAGAAGTGCCAATAGTTCAAGACTTTCCTGAGGTATTTCCCGAGGACTTGCCGGGTATTCCACCAACCCGCCAAGTGGAAATTTCAAATCGATTGATACCTGGTGCTGCGCCAGTAGCACGTGCACCTTATCGACTGGCTCCGTCCGAAATGAAAGAATTGTCAGACCAATTAAAAGAACATTCCGACAAAGGGTTTATAAGACCCAGTTCCTCACCTTGGGGAGCTCCGGTCCTTGTTGTCAAGAGAAAGTGGATCCTCCTGGATGTGCAATTGATTACCGGGAATTGAATACGTTTAGACGGTAAAGAACCGTTATAACGCTTCCCAGTATTGAAGATTCTGTTCGATCAACTACAAGGTTCGAGGATATCTACTCAAGAGATCGACTGAGGTCGGTTACCATCAACAAATGGTTCAGAAGAAGATATTCCAAAGACACGCATTCAGAACATCGATACGGACATTAATGTAATTTCAATTTATGCCGTTTGGTATTGACTAAATGCACCTGCTGTACTTTATGGATCTCCATGAATCGGTGTGCAACCAACACCTGGATAAATTCCGAGAGATTGTCTATTTATTGACGATATTCGATGATACTCAAAAAGAACAAGCAAAGAGCAATGCATGAGTACCTCAAGTTAATATGAGTTGCTTAAGAAAGTAACAGTTTGTATGCGAAATTCTCCTAAGTGAGAAACAGGATCCCTAAAGTACAGTTCCTTGTCACGTGATCGACATCAGGGTATCATGAGATCTGCCATTGAATCCGTCAAAGATTGGGCATCTCCTAAGTCTGCAACGGAGATTCGTCAATTTTTGGGCCTAGCAGGCTACTACCGAAGATTCATTGAAGGATTCTCAAAGATCGCCAAGCCAATGACCAAGCTGACTCAAAAGAAGATCAAGTTTGATTGGAGTGACAAGGCAGAGGCAGCTTTTCAGTTGATAAAGCAGAAATTGTGTAGTGCGCCGATTCTAGCGTTACCCGAAGGAAATGAAGACTTTATCGCTTACTGTGACGCTTCAATCAAAGGGTTGGGCGCAGTGCTAATGCAAAGAGAAAAGGTGATTGCTTATGCCTCACGACAACTAAAGATTCATGAGAAAAATTATACCACTCATGATTTGGAATTAGGCGCAGTGGTATTCGCTCTCAAGATTTGGAGGCATTATCTGTACGGGACAAAATGTACAGTGTTCACTGACCACAAAAGTTTACAACACATCCTTGACCAGAAGGAGTTAAACATGAGACAACGCCGTTGGTTGGAATTGCTTAGTGATTATGATTGTGAAATCCGCTATCACCCAGGAAAAGCAAATGTAGTGGCCGATGCATTGAGCAGAAAGGAACGAGTAAAGCCATTACGGGTTCGGGCCTTAGTTATGACTATTGGTTTGGACCTCCCCAAGCGGATTTTGGAGGCTCAGATTGAGGCAAGAAAACCAGAAAACCTCAAGTCTGAAGACGTAGGAGGTATGTTGATTGAGAATTCGAAGGACCCAGAAAAGCCCAGGAAGGAGAAGTTGGAACCGCGTGCGGACGGAACCTTGTGTCTAAACAACAGGAGTTGGTTGCCGCGCTATGGTGATCTAAGGACTCTGATTATGCATGAGTCTCACAAGTCGAAGTATTCTGTTCACCCGGGTTCCGATAAAATGTACCAAGACATGAAGCAACTATACTGGTGGCCTAACATGAAAGCTGACATTGCCACCTATGTTAGCAAGTGTTTGACGTGTTTAAGAGTCAAAGCCGAACACCAAAAACCATCTGGCTTACTGGTACAACCAGCGATTCCTCAATGGAAATGGGAAAATATCACTATGGACTTTGTCACCAAACTCCCAAGAACGCAAAGTGGAAACGACACCATATGGGTAATTGTAGACCGACTCACTAAGTCTGCACACTTTTTACCAATGAGGGAAACTGACCCTATGGACAAACTAGCAAAACTATACTTGAAAGAAGTGGTCACAAGGCATGGGATACCAGTCTCGATCATTTGCGCGCAGTGACCCCCGGTTATTTACATCAACATCTGGGGTCATTTCAGAAAGCTATGGGTACTCGGTTGGATATGAGTACGGCATACCATCCAGAGACTGATGGACAAAGCGAAAGGACCATACAAACTCTTGAAGATATGTTACGCGCTTGCGTGATAGACTTTGGGAATGGTTGGGAAGGACACTTACCACTGATTGAATTCTCGTACAACAACAGCTACCACGCTAGTATTAAAGCTGCCCCATTCGAGGCACTTTATGGCCGAAAGTGTCGGTCACCTGTGTGTTGGGCTGAGGTCGAGAGCTCGGCTCACTGGTTCAGAACTTTTCACGAAACAACCGAAAGATTGTTCAGAATTAAGCCAGAGAATGCAAGCTGCTCGTGATCGCCAAAAGAGCTATACTGATGTGAGGCGTAAACCCCTAGAGTTCCAAGTTGGTGATCGATTTATTTAAAAGGTATCACCTTGGAAAGTGGTCCCTAACGTTTTGGAAAACGGGAAAGATGAACCCAGGTATATCGGACCTTTCAAGGTGTTGGCCAAAGTGGGAACCGTTGCTTATAGACTCGAACTACCACAACAGTTAAGCAGGGTTCATAGCACATTTCATGTATCCAATCTAAAGAAGTGTTTATCTGACGAGCCATTGGCAGTTCCGTTAGATGAAATACACATTGATGATAAACTCCATTTTGTTGAAGAACCAGTGGAAATCTTGGAGCGTGAGATCAAGAAGCTAAGGCAAAGTCGTATTCCCATCATCAAAGTTCGATGAGTTGTGAAAGGTTGATGAGCTCCAGAGAGGTCCTGAGTTCACATGGGAACGCGAAGATCAGTTCCGAGAAAAGTATCCGCACCTCTCACAAAAACCACACCACGAAAGAAGGTTGCATCTTGAGCTTGGGACAAGGCTCCTCATAACGGTGTGAGCAGTAACCATTTTCCTTATTCAGTTATTTTCAACTTTAATAAATTCCATTATTTATTTTTAGAGTTTTACGCGTTCACTTTTAATTATTATCTTATAGTTAAATCGCGTAAACTAAAAATCAACGATCAATGTAAACGGACACCAAACAAATTAAAGTTTACATCAAGCAAGTGTTATATGATTATTAGGAGTATAATTTATAACTTTTCATAATTTATTTTTGTTGGTTACGTAAAACGCTTACGTTTCGCAATAAATTACATTCGGTCGTACCCGGAAGCACCTTTACCTATCTACACTTAAACAAATACCCACGTTTATACCCAATACTCAAAATTTATTTATTTTTCTCACCTATTCCATCTTAGAACCGGACATAGGCTTATACACATGAAATAAATCATTTAAATCCTATTAAGACTTTCCTACAACTTGTAAACCTTACATAATGTACCCTAAGCTCATGTTTCTAGTAATTGTCAAATCCCTTGTACCTCCCCCCTCCTAAAACCGTGGCCTCCTCCTTGGGAGGAGGAGAGCTCTTACAAGTTTGTCCTTTAACCACTTCTAGCTCCCATGGTTTCATTTAAGTACTTCCATGGTTTTCTCTATCCTATATAAAGCAAGCCCTAAGTCCTTATTACTCTTACACTTTCATACAAGAAAAACCAAAGCACAAAACCCTCTTTGTCCACTCCAAACCCACGGCACACTTTCAACATTTAGGGTTTCATTTTTATTTTGCATCCAAGGTATTCCAAGCATTCAAGTGTTCAATCTAAGGTTACCTAAGACTACTCAAGGTGTTGGGAAGCTTGGATTCGGGTTTAACAAGGATTTATCAAGAAAACATATTTAGGGTTTTCTTGATTAGGGTTTTGATTTTGAAGGCTTGATTGGGGTTTACATCTTGTGTTCATCATCCTACTTGATTTCTATAAGGTCTATTTAAAGTTTTCAATACTCGTTTATTTATTTTCTATTGTATACATATTTGTTGCATTAGTTAATCACCACCTAGTTTTATTTTAAAGTTATATAAAGTATATGATGATTTCATATGGACAAAGGACATGGACATTTAGAGGACTAAATACATGTGGAATATACGGTATAATACTTGGTGAATTTATGGTGCAAAGTCTTTAAGTAAAAATAATTACAAACTAACTATTTAATTGAAAACCCTAATTTTATTTAAATACCTACTGTTGGAATTCGAAATATAAACCCTATGTTTTATATTTTATAAAAATAGTGCTCTTTACAAGGATCGTGAGCATGTAAGGAACTCGAAAAACGGAATTATAACGAACAAGTTACGACATTTACAAGTTATATATTATTAACTTTATAAAAATAGTTTTGTAAGCTGTGATGAACAATAAAAGTTACTGTTCATCATGGGTATGAATTGTATAAATATAATATTTTGATAAATTTCCTTAATACGAACCCACGGACATAAAGAACTCGAAAAACGGAATTATAACGAACAAGTTACGTAGTTTACAAGATATAGATAATTAATTTTATAAAAACAATTTTTATAAACTGTTATGAATAGTAAATGCTACTGTTCATCAGTGGTTTAAATTTTATAAATATAATATTTTGATAAATTTTCTTAATACTAATCCAAGGACATAAGGATCTCGAGAAACGGAGCTATAACGAACGAGTTATGATTTAAACAAGTTACACATATTTAACTTTATAAAAATAATTATATAAACTGTGATGAACAGTAAAAGTTACTGTTCATCAGGGGTATAAATTGTATAAATATAATATTTTGATAATTTTCCTTAATACGAACCCACGGACATAAAGAACTCGAAAAACGGAATTATAACGAACAAGTTACGTAGTTTACAAGATATATATATTTAATTCTATAAAAATATTTTTATAAACTGTTATGAATAGTAAAAACTACTGTTCATCAGGGATTTAAATTTTATAAATTTAATATTTTGATAAATTTTCTTAATACTAATCCAAGGACATAAGGATCTCGAGAAACGAAACTATAACGAACGAATTATGATTTAATCAAGTTACAAATAATTAGTTTTATAAAAATAGTTATTAGGTGGTGGTGTAGCTATGCAATATGTGATGTTTTATTTATATGAAATACATTATACTCATACGGCCTATAATTAATTAGGTTGCATTCAAATTGCCGAGGCGATTCACTTACTTGATTTAGATAATCAATCATTCACTTACGGTGAGTTCATAGCCCCGCTTTTATACAACTATATTGTTTTACAACTTTGGGGTGAGAAACATGCATTGTTTTACATTTGGACGCAAGTACTCTTTTAAACATATTACGAGTTGGCCTAAGTAGCTAAACCCACTATTGCCCACCCTCATGAACTGTCAATTGCTAGTTAGCGAGCGCGAATGTTATGAATAGATCTATTTGGGATTGACATCCCCGTTCGGGTGAGTAGCGCTCATCAGTTTCGGAGGTACCGAAACAACGAACGTATACATGTCGGAACAATTTGGATGTTGCGGGTTGAACATCTACATGGGCACATTTAGTGCATTAAATTGCATACATATATGTCGAGCTTCGGTGTCATGAACTTAGTGCACTCGTAATTACTTTTGAGATATTGTATGTGTTACATGTCTTACATTGGAAATCTTGTGGTCCTACTTTATACATTTACTAAACCTGTGAATTCACCAACTTTATGTTGACGTTTTAAAGCATGTTTTTCTCAGGTCAATAAGGTACGAGAAACAAGGATACATTGGTGGTCATCATTTTGGAGTCATTACTATAAAGATTTGGATGCATTACATTTTGGGAATATTTGTTATGTCTTAAAATCTTTACTTTTCATGGATGAACTATTTAAGCTTCGGCTATTGTAACAAACAAGTCTATTTAATCCAATGTATCAATTTTAAACGACTCATATAGAGGTCGTTCTCATATCTCGTGCTGTTGATCTATGAAGTAACACTCTCCAACCCATATTCCGCTGCGACCCATTTTGGGGGTGTTACAGATTGGCATCAAGAGCCTAGGTTATAGAGAACCAGGTCAAATATTTTTACTTGGACTATAACCGTTTTCAAACATTGCATCATACAAAGGGATTTTCATGGGCCATTCATTCATACATTACTTGTTGCATTAGTTAGGTATACTAGATGTTGCATGGTTCACATACGTGTTTATAATATATTAAGTATATTATTATTGGTCTTATATATATGTATATATATATATACTTACACTGCCTTGCGTATATTTTACACTTATTTATATAAGAGTTATTATATAAATACTAAAACATTCTTAAAGACAAAGTATACTATAAACTTGTATGTCCTAAACATTAATCTATCTTATATGATATATACCATCATTCATTCATAACATCATTCATGTATACCACCAATCATTCATACCATCATCCATTCATACCATGATGCATTCCATTTCGCCATGTCGCATTTTCATCACTGCCATGTGTGCATATTCATTCACCATGCATCATCGTACATCGTGTGTACCTTTCATACTGCACGCATCCTGCATGGTTTCATATAAAGATGATTTATATAAACTTTTGCTTGTGCAGGTTATGGCTGCATCCACTATTCCCGTCTCTGCTGAGGAGAATCTTGGGGACCCGATCGATATCCGGGTAGATATCATTCACCCAGAGCCTGTCGCTGCAGTTGCTTTTCCTGCAGCGGCCATTGTGAGGACACAAGCCCAACACGGGGAGGCTATACGAGACATACAAGAGCATTTATTAGGAGTGCCCATACAGGAGGAGCTGACGGCTCTGAGATTTAGGGCAGACATTGCTGAGGCAGAAAATGCTTCATTGCGTGCTAGGATTAAGACTACAGAGGCAATCGAGAAGATTACTCGTAACCGTGAGAGACAGGCTCGTGTTAAGATTGAGCAGCAGTTGGCTACGGTTCAAGAGTCCCAGCGTCAGGACCGAGAGGACTTTAGGAAACTCAAGGAGCTCATGACCAGTCAATTCGGACGGCACTTATAGATATCCTGCTTCATGATTTATGTACTAGCTTGTATTGGAGATTTTTAGTATTAAGAAAACATGTAGTCTTTTGGTGGGAAGGAAACAATGAACCCAATTATCTATTAAATTATGGTATTATGAAAACTTTGTCAATTTTATTTCAACTCTCTATTATCCATGCAAACTGCTTACTAAAACATCATGATTTTATGAAACACATCACTATCACACACTAAACTATTTCGATATCCCTCATAAATTGTTTCCATGGTCAATTTTCAAAACTATCTTGTTATCCATTCATAAACAATTTGTTACCTCAACATAAACTCCTTACAATTATATTATGAACTGTCACGTGATTCCTTTGGAGACTATTTTGTTATCATCTCATAAACAATTTTAGTGTCGTCTCATAAACAAAGCCGATGCCATTTAACAAACTACCTGGTTATCGATTAATAAACTATCATTTTATAAACTATTTTCCTATCATTGGCAAACTGTTTTACCATCGTTCGATAAACTAAAGTTCTATAAACTATTCCACAGTCGCCTTGTAAACAATTCCACTATTGTAATAATCTGTCTTACTATCATAAATAAATCAGTTCACTATCGGGTTATAAATACGCATTTTATAAATTGTTTTACTATCACTTTGAAAACTATTTTACTGTTGTAATAGACTATTTTACTATCATCTAATAAGATACCACCTTATTAACTATGTTCTTACCATCACATAAACCATTTTACTGTTACCTAATAACCTATTTGGGTATTACAAAAAAAAATGTTTTACCATCACCTTATAAAACTTTTGCCAACATTTATAAATTATTTCACTTGTGTTTTATAAACAAATTTACCATCACTTGTAAACCACTCAACTAATACTTTGTAAACTAAAGACTAGTTCGTCATTACCTTATAAACAAGGTTACTATCATTATTTTTTTTTTAAACCTGATGGCTTCTATACTCTCATCAAAGGTAACATGATAAGTCTCCTATATTTGTTGTCTTCTTTTATTAAAGACTCTGAAGGCTTTAGAGACAAATGAGTACCCTAGAAAGTATCTATTATCAGCCTTTGCATAAAATTTGCCTAAATCATCCTTGTGATTATGAATAAACAAGGGTCATCTAAAACGATTCACGCAAAACCATTTTATTTAGGTCATCCTAAGTCAACAACCTTGCATCCACCATGTAAATCATTTCGTCATCTTATAAAACTCTTTAATACTTCTTATACATTAACACAATTTTGACGAAAATGAGCATCGCATCGTCAGCCCTCAAATATACATAACCTGATCACCTATGTAAAATTCAGGAAGGACTATGCCATGCCTAAGAATAGTCACCAAAAACCTTTTGACAGAAACTATTTCGCAATTTATAACAAAGTTTTGTGTGCGTATTCGTAAAACGCGTTTATTTTGGAAAATTGAATTAGTAACCATAGCATCTAAGCAGACCTTTACTCCATCTTACTATAAAGTCGACATCATCTTATACCAAACCCTAAGCCGAAAAGCCGAGGCACATCACTAGTCGACCTAGGACAATTCGCTATCAAATTCGCTCGCTATTAGAGAAGTTACTAAATCGCCCATTCAACATCAACCTAATGCCCATATAATTTGGTAGTTTCAACCTCATAATTGGTATGGATTGCTTGTCAAGATATCATGCCATGATAGCTTATGCCGAGAAGATCGTTCGTATCCCATGGGGAAATGAAACATTAATTGTTCGTAGTGACGGAAGCGACAACGAACGCAAGTCCCGATTAAACATCATCTCGTGCACCAGAACACAAAAGTATTTGCTGGAGGGATGTCCTATCTTTCTAGCCCAGGTTACTATGAAAAGGGCGAAAGACAAGTCGAAGGAGAAGCAACTTGAAGAAGTACCAATAGTTCAAGACTTTCCTGAGGTATTTTCCCCCTGAGGACTTGCGGGTATTCCAACCAACCCGCCAGTTGGAATTCAGATCCGATCTGATACTTGCAGGCGCCATAGCACGGTGCACCTTATCGACAGCACCATCCGAGATGAAGGAGTTGTCCGGACCAATTGAAAGAACTTTACGACAAAGGCTTTCTAAGACTCTGTTCCTCACCTTGTGACTCCGTCCTTGTTTGTCAAGAAGAAGGACGGATCCTTCCGGATGTGCATAGATTACCGGGAATTGAATAAGCTGACGGTAAAAGAACCGTTATCCGCTTCCCAGGATTGATGATTTGTTCGATCAACTACAAGGTTCGAGTATCTACTCAAAGATCGACCCGAGGTCGGGTTATCATCAACTAAGAATTCGTGAAGAAGACATTTCAAAGACCACATTCAGAACTCGATATGGACATTATGAGTTTCAAGTTATGCCGTTTGGTTTGACTAATGCACCTGCTGTATTTATGGATCTCATGAATCGGGTGTGCAAACCATACCTGGATAAATTCGTAATTGTCTTTATTGATGATATTTCTGATATAACCGAAGACAATCAAGAGCATGCATAGCACCCCTAGTTAACTTTGAGTGTGCTTTAAAGAAGGAACAGTTGTATGCCATATTCTCTAAGTGACGAACTCTGGATCCCTAAAGTACAGTTCCTTGTCACTGAATCGGATAGTCAGGTTATTCAATTGGATCCTGCCAAGAGTGAATCCGTCACAGATTGGTGCACTCCCAAAGTCTGCAATGAGAATTCGTACAATTTTTTGGGCCTAGCAGCTACTACCGGAAGATTCATATGAAGGATTTCTCAAAGAACGCCAATCCAATGACCAAGCTGCTTCTCAAAAGAATATCAATTCTGAATGGAGTGACATAGGCAGAGGCAAGCCTTTCAAGTTTGATAAAGCAGAAGTTGGTGTAGTGCGCCAATCTAGCGTTACCACCCGAATGAAAGGATACTTTATATCGTTTACTGTGACGCTTCAATCAAAGGGTTGGGCGCAGTGCTAATGCAAAGAGAAAAAGTGATTGCTTATGCATCACGACAACTAAAGATTGAAAAAAAAAAAAATCACCACTCATGATTTGGAGTTAGGCGCAGTAGTATTCGCTCTAAAGATCCGGAGGCATTATCTGTATGGGACAAGAGTACAATGTTCACCGAACCACCAACAGTTTTGCAACACATACCATCGAGTCGAGAAGGAATTAAAACATAAGACAAAGCTGCCGTTGGTTGGATTGGCATAGTGAAAAGATTGTGAAATCCGTTATCACCCAGGAAAAGCAAATGTAGTGGCTGATGCATTGAGCAGAAAGGAACGAATAAAGCCATTACGTTTGGGCATTGGGTTATGACTATTGGTTTGGACCTTCCCAAGCGGATTTTGGAGGCTCAGATTGAGGCAAGAAAACCAGAAAACCTCAAGTCTGAAGACGTAGGAGGTATGTTGATTGAGAATTCGAAGGACCCAGAAAAGCCCAGGAAGGAGAAATTGGAACCACTGCGGACGGGACAATGTGTCTAAACAACAGAAGTTGGTTTGCCCTCGTAACGGTACCTAAGGGCTCAGATTATGCGTGAGACCACACAAGATTCGAAATATTCTGTTCACCCGGGTTTACGATAAAATTACTCAAGGAACATGAAGCAACTGTATTTGGTGGCTAACATGAAAGCTGACATTGCCACCTATGTTAGCAAGTGTTTGACGTGTTTAAGAGTTTCTCAAAGTGCATTGTCACTATGCAATCCTATTTGAGTTTTGTATCAAATTTTCATGGCTTGAAAAGAATAAGACAATGTGTAAATAGAACACCTTTTTGTTTAGGATCATTTTGTTTCAAGTAGTCCCACATGGGTGAAATCATGAATAATTTGCTTATTCAAATACTCTAATGTATATTTAACATACATGTTGAGTTTGGTATTATAATGATGGGTTGTGGTATTTGATCTTGTTTTTCATTAAAAATAAGATCCAAAACCAAAACTCATCATATTAGTTCTCGGCTTAATTTTTTTCAATTTTCTAGCGACATTGTTGCATTACCGGTTCAATGTAATTAGTACGATACCTTACGTTCAATTTTCTAGCGACATTGTTGCATTACCGGTTCAATGTAATTAGTACGATACCTTACGTAGCGTTAGTTACGCATGAATCGAAGTTGGAATGGGATAAATTATTACAATGGAATGAAACTTGTTTGTTTGTTTTGAGTTTGGTAATGAAATGGTTTATTCAATGTTTCATTCCATTACGTCTTTAACCCTCCTTTTCATTACATAGTCACCCCCTAGTTTTGTTTCATTCCATTACGACGTGTAATCACATGTTGCCATATTTCATGAAGTTAGGTCTTTTAAAATACCCATCAAACTTTATCAAATATTTCAAAATACCCATCAAGCTTTGTCAAATGTTTGCTTATCAAAGCTAAACCCAATCTGACGTGGATTATAACAGTGCAAATTTATGATGTGATATGTACATTTGTATATGGATTTTGGAGGTAAAAACGAACTTTTGTTGATATCAATCCAAAACAAACAAAGTTTGATGAGTATTATGGTATTTTATAAAGTTATATCTGATAATGAGACATTTGATAAAGTTTATTAATATTACATGTCATTAACTCTATTTTTTTTGCAAAAAAAATTGCATACGTCTACATAATTAATTCATATTCTTTATCTATTAGCTATTACTAAATATCCTTCCCACTATTGCTCATACTACTACTTGAGATAAATCTATCCCCCGGAAGGTCAATGTATTTATGTGGAGGCTTTCCTTGGACCGACTCCCTCATAGATTGAATCTCTCTTCTCGTGGTATGGATATTCCGGCCATCTCTTGTCCTTCTTGCAATGCCAATGTTGAATCTGCTAATCATGTTTTCTTCGAATGCGACATTGCTACTGTAACATTTCTCATTTTCAGGTTATTTATGACTTTAATAAATTCCATTATTTATTTTTAGAGTTTTACGCGTTCGCTTTTAATTATTAACTTATAGTTAAATCGCGTAAACTTAAAAAATCAACGGTCAATGTAAACGGACATCAAACAAATTAAAGTTTACATCAAGCAAGTGTTATATGATTATTAGGAGTATAATTTATAACTTTTCATAATTTATTTTTGTTGGTTACGTAAAACGCTTACGTTTCGCAATAAATTACATTCGGTCGTACCCGGAAGCACCTTTACCCATCTACACTTAAACAAATACCCACATTTATACCCAATACTCAAAATTTATTTATTTTCCTCACTTATAACTCTTGAAAACCGGATATGAGCTTGCACACATGAAATAAGTGATTTAAATCCTATTAAATCCTTCTTTACAACTTGTAAATCTTACACCAATTGTACTTGGGCACAAGTTGCTAGAGATTGTCTAATCTTGGTGTCCTTGAGCCCTCTTTTGCCGCACCCTTGCATAGGGAGGAGGAGAGGCCTCTTACAACTTGTACATAAAACCATACACTCCCATGGTTTTCATTTAAGTAGTTTCATAGTTTCCTAGTTGCTATATAATGAAAGCCCTAGCTCCATAATCCTTTTACACTTTTATACAAGAAAAACCAAAGCAAAAACCCTCTCTATTCCATCCTAAACCCACGGCACACCTTAAACTTTTAGGGTTTCATTTTAATTTTGCAACCAAGGTATTCCAAGCATTCAAGTGTTCAATCTAAGGTTACCTATGGGACTACTAAAGGTGTTTGGGATGCTAGGATTCGGGCTTTAAAAGAAAATTTTCATATTGAAATCATTTTTAGGGTGTTCTTGATTAGGTTTGAGTGTGCATAAGATTGATTGCGGGTTTAAATCTATGTGTTAATCATCTACTGATTACTATAAGGTACTATTTAAAAGTTTTCAATGCTTGTTTGATTTATTTTCTGATGGTATACATATGTTTGTTGCATTAGTTAGAACCACCTAGTTTATTTTAAAAGTTTGTTTTAAGTATATGATGATTTATTTGACGCAAAGGACATGGACATTTAGAGGACTAAATTACATGTGAGTATGAGAGTACAACATTGGTGAATTAATGGTGCCAAGGATCTTTAAGTTTAAATATTTACAAACTAACTTTATAAAGTGTATACTCTTTAATTTTAAATAATTAGCTACTGTGGAATTCGAATTTTAAATCATATGTTTTATATTTTATAAAAAAATAGTGCCTATTTGTAAGGATCGTATGCATGTAAGGACACTCGAATACAACGGAAATTATAACGAAACAAAGTTAAGTCTTTTACAAGTTATATATTTATTATCTTTAGTATAATTAGTTTTATATAGCTGTGATGATCAGTATATTGTGCTATAATATAATATTTGACCTAAATTTTCCTTAATACGAACCCACGGACATAAAGAAGCTCGAAAATCGGAACTTATAACGTAACTAGTTTCGTAGTGTTACCAAAGTCTATATTAATTAACTTTATCTAAAAATTTTTGTTATATATAACTGATATGAATAGTAAATGCTATGTTAGTAGTGGTTTTAAAAATTTTTATTAAATAGCTCATAAAGGTTGATAATTTTCTTAATACTCAATCCAAGGATCAATTAGAAGGATCTCGAGAAACGGTGTTGTGAAACGAGTAAGAGTTATGATTTAACTATAAGCTACATTATAATTTGTTTTATTAAAAACTTAATCTTTTATATACTGTTGATGAACAGTATTAGTTTACTGTTCATCAGGGGTGGTTTGAACTTTTTTAACTTGATGTTTTAATAAATTACTTAATACGAAGACGCGCGGATAAGAAACGTATGAAACGGATGTACGAAAAGATTAAAAAAAGATATGATGTTTATAAATCTACAGGCAGCGCTTTACTTTTATTTTTTTTACTTTATTTTATAAAACAATTAATTTAATATTTATCAATTTATTTTTTAAAATCAGGCAAAACATTGTTCAATCGACGGCTATTGGTAAACGAAAAATAAATTTTTTCTTATGGGATAAATGAATATATATACTTGAATGGTTAATCAATGTACGTGTTAATTTTTGCTTGTTTTACTTACGTATTCATTTTATCTATTAATCTATATGTTAGGTGGTGATAGATCATTACAACATGTGATGAGTTAATTATATGAAATACATTTTCTCTGACGGCCACAGTGTTGGGTGCCGGTGGGGCTGGTGGCTGCTCTTTTTTTTGACAACTTGCTTCTCCCGTTTTTGCTTGAGTCAGGTCGCTATATTGCATTTCAAAGTTGCCGAGGCGATTACTCTTACATTGATTTGATAATCAATAGATTCAACTTGACGGTGAGTTCATAGCAACACTTTTTATACTATTATTTTGTTTTAAAAACTTTGGGAGTTGTGAGAAACATGATCTGGTTTTACATTTGGACGCAGTACTGTCTTTAAACATATTAAGAGTTGGGCTAAGTAGCGGAAACCCACTATATTGAGCCACTTTCATGAACTGTTCAATTGCTAGTTTAGCTTCTACCGACGCGCGTATGGTAGTCGAATTGATCTATTGGGAGTGTCATCCCCGTTCGGGTGAGCTAGCGCTCTTCGGTTTTAGACCAGCTTATGAAACAAACGAACGTTTATCATGTCGGAACATTTTGGTATTGTTGCGGGCTTGAACATCTACACATGGGTCAATTTAGTGCCATTAATTGCCATTCATATATAGTCGAAGATTCTGGTGTCATGATCTTATTGTCCGTTTAGTGCCTAGTAATATATTTTAGATATTGTCATGTTGTTTACATGTCTTACTTTGGAATTCTTGTGGTCCTATTTTTACTTTACTATAAACCTTGTGAAATTCACCTTCTTTAATGTTGACGTTTTACAAGCATGTTTTTCTCAGGCTCTAACATATGGTCTCGGGAAATAAGGATAACATTGGTGGTCATCATTTTTGGAGTAATTACTATAAAAGATTGGTATGCTTTACATTTTTGGGATTATTTGTTATGTCTTAAAATATTTACTTTTCTTGGTTGAACTATTTAAGCTTCGGTTTGTGATAACAAAACGTCTATTTAATCCAATGTTATCAATTTTAAACGACTCATATAGAGGTCGTTCTCTTATCTTGTGCTGTTGATCTATGAAGTAACATTCCCCAACCCATATTCCGCTGCGACCCATTTTGGGGGTGTTACAACATGTGTGCTTCATCGGTTGATTAATTTTTCTGCTCAACTTTGGCGATCCGAGGGTACGAGATGGAAGCAAATGATTGGCTAATAAAGAGAGGCGGTTATGCAATTTTCCAAATTCATCCCCTACATTCCTATATAAAATCACACGCTCCCTCACACTTTTGGGGTATTAGGATTTTATTTTTTTAGCTTTATTTTTTCTACTTTTTAGCTTTTAAATGTCTTAGTTTAGCTTAATTTGTACTCAACTTTTCAGCTTATTAAGTGTAATTTCACCATCTTATTTAGTGCTATTTGTGACTGCTTATTGTACGATTCAAGCTTATGTTGTGATATAAAAAATGATGTTTGAAGTGTTTATTTCTCGGCTTAATCTTCCTTTCTTTCTTTCGGATTATTCTTTTTAATAAGCTTGTGTTGTCTTTTGTTCTCTTAGCTTATTCCTAGTCTGAAATAAGTTTCTTTTAGCCGGTTCGATTGGGGTTACTAGCTTATATCACAAATAAGCTTAGGCTTATTCATTTTAATTTTTTTATATAAAATCTATTTGCTCAATTTAGCTCATTTGGTCTCAATTAGTTTAGGTTACTGCTAGTTCTAGCTTATTCATGTTTGCCTATTGATTTGCTCGAGCGTAATTCTTATATATGTTTGCTTATTAGTTCATTTTAGCTTTTTAGTGTAGATCACATTAAGTTACATATTTGAAAAAGTTGCTTAAAAATTTGTCGAATAAAATAAGTTGTTAAAAGGTTCATGGTTAGCTTATCTCAGATTCGTTTGTGGCTTATATGTTTACAAATTAAATCGGTTCAAGCTTGTTCATTTGTTAAGGTTGCGATTTAAATTTTTAAAGCTTATTTCAGTTTCATGTTGGCTTATCAATTGTTGTTAGGATTGCTTATTATTGCTATTTTTGCTTATTGATATTAAATCTCTTCTAGCTTATTTAGATCTTAGTTAGATTCATGATTTAGAAGTGTTCATTTCACTATTTGTTTTATTAATAGCTTATAATAGTTTTAGTTAAAATCGGAAATGTTTTATAGTATAACTTTAATCTAGTAGTGCTAAAATCTGTATCCTCGTTAGCTTATTTGACGAATTTATACTAGCCTCAGCTTGTTCGATTTAGAATTAGCGATAGTTATTGTTTATTAAAAAAAAAGTTTAGTTTGAAATTGATACTAAATATTGTTTACTCGTTGGGCCTGTTGTTCGGATTTGCTATATGTGGGTCACAGTTTGGTTCCAAACCCACTAAGGGTGTTGTTGTGTTGAATTTGAATCATTGGGCCTCATTGGATTCGATTGCTTTAGAAATAGAATTGGAAATTTGTTATACTTATTAACAGTTTGCTTATTTGTGTTTGTTACGATACCGGTCAACTCATGAGGTGTAGAGCTTAAGGGTTTAATAAGCTAAATAGAATTTAAATATTTTCTTTAGCTTATTAAACCGGGTGGTTTACGTTTAATTGCGGCTCTTCAATTCGGTTCCATTTTCTATCATTTTTCAATACTTTTAGTTTTAATAAATTTAGCTTAATATGTTTAGTTTTACTTATTTGATCATTATGAGTAGCAAGTAGTTTTATTTGTATTTGCTAAGTGATTTGTGAATTGGGATTTAAGTGCGGTTTTAAAAAGGTTTAAAAAATTAATAGTCAATTTACATACCGAATTTTTCAATTTAAATATCGTCATTTACTTTTAATGCAATTTAAATACTAGTCATTTAGTTTAAAAAGCATTTTACTTTACTCGTCATTTAATTTCTTGGAACTTGTTTTTTAATTCGTTAAACCTAAGCCCGCACTTAAAGAACATTTCACGTCACTTAGCAAGCATATTTGTCATTTATATATTTTTAGATCAAATTTTAGTATAATCTTTTAGTTTTAATCTTAGAATGTAATATTAGTTTAATTTTTAGGTATAAAAATTGTTAAAGCCAAAACCATTTTTTTTTATATTAAATGGAAAATCAGCTCGTTCCAACATTCTCTTGAATTTCCATTCACCTCTCGCCGAGGAAACGACCCGGAAGGTTTTTGATAATTGCTTTGGTTAAAAGCGCTTATCTGGAACCCGACGGAAATACTATACTATATTATTATTGATATCCTCCTTATATATTATATATTATATATAGTGTGTTCGGACGTAATCACCTACACATACAATACTACTCTCTTCGATATCGCCGATTTATTCGTTGCCGCCATCTATAATGTGTGGCGATGGTTTTACGGTGTGTGACGTTGGTGATATTTGGTGGGTGATGTTGTCGGGTTTTAGTATGTGTGCGGTTTGTTTTGTGAGTGTCTCGCGCACACAACAACTTGCTATGTTTGTGTTTTTATATGCAAAGGTTTATTATCAATGAATCTTTTTTGGTTGTACATTTGGTTCTTGATTTACATTTGTTTGCAAATTTTAGATTGGTGCATTATAACTGTGTTAAAGCTCTTTGTTAGCTGTTGGGAAAATTTGGGAACAAAAATTGTTTTTGGGCTTTGGGTTTGATCCGTGTTTGCAGTACGTTAGGAAAAGATGTCTACGAAGATATTATTAGTATTATGGAGGGGGTTTTGGAATTAAGTTGAATCAGTAAGCAATCCCAAATACACTATTCAGAATTACGTGCAGGGTGTGTTTGGAGTTATTAGTGGTTTCTCTGATATTTTTGCTGAGGCGAAACCAGCAATAAAGTACTCTAGTCTTTTAGTGGGATTTAACTTCTCTTTTTTTGGCAGTTGCAACATACAAGCAGTAAAGGAATGTCAGGTATGTTGTTGTAGAAGTAGTGCATTGAGTCGTTGTTACCAGGTGTTTGGATGGCTAAAAATTGAGATGTGTTGTCCTAGGATTGTTTTTATCCGTTGCTATGCCTTATGGCCTATAAATATTTGATACGTCTTAATCGGCAAGTCTGAATTACTTTTGTTAAAGCAAAAGTAAGTTGTGGTTTCGCGTGGCAGCCTATTAGGTTTGCATCCCTGCCTGTTATAAGTTTTGGTCTAAAATTACACTATGCACCTTAATCGATGGTGTTTATGTCGTCGTCCATGGTGTGTGGCGATGGTGATCGGTGTGTGACATTGATGAGCTTAGGTGGGTGATGTTGTCTGTTTTAAGTATGTGTGAGGTTTGTTTTGTGGGTGGGGATTTGTTGTCTTTAGAGACGCGAACAACAGCTTGGTATGTTTTAGATGATCTGTTTTCATCTGCGTAATTTATCGCACATTTGCTACAGTAGTCTTTTTTTAGTCACATAAGTAAATTTTTTAATCCAACTCTTTGTGGGATACGTGTTCTTCATTTGTTGCATCTACACAATAAACACTTACCTCTTAATGATTCAGCACACACTCGGCATAGAGAATCACCGCCTACCTACACACACTGCTACTTTCTTTGATGTCGTCGGTCTCTTCATTATCGCCGTCCATGGTGTGTGGCGATGGTGATCGGTGTCTGACGTTGGTGACATTAGGTGAGCGATGTCGTTAGTTTTAGTATGTGTGAGGTTTGTTTTGTAGGTGTATCGCGCGCACAATAGCTTGGTATGTTTTAAATGATCCGTTGTCATCTGCGTTTGTTTATAAGTTTTGGATTAAAGGCCGTATATTTATCTTTTCATATGCAATGGTTTATTAAAAATGAATCTTTTCTAGTTGTACATTTGGTTCTTGATTTCCATTCATGGTGGAATGATGAGAGAGTTGTTGTGGAAGTGTGTGGATGGATTATGGGCCAGATTTGTGAATTAATTACATTTCCCTAAAGTATGTTGTACTCATTTGTAAAACCGGCTGCTTTAGTAATATTTCAGCTTTTGAGCGTTTTTCCAAGTTGTAGATAATTTAATTCTCTTTCCGTGGCCGCTTGAATCAACTCAATCCGAGTTCGTATGACCGAGTTATGACCAAAACAGTGAACAGGTGTCGGGAAGCTCTGAGTTTGAGTTATTTCTTCGTTTAAGCTTCAATTCTTCGTGTAGTCTTCCGTATTCTTCCATGACATGTACCTAGAACATATAATAGCAAATATACTTGATTAAGTACCAAAAGTTCACGAGAAATGATCAAATAAATGCAAATAACACCGCGAAAAATATGTATAATTAAGGCGTTATCAAATCCCTCAACACTAAGCTATTGCTTGCCCTCAAGCAATTAAAGCGAGAAAACAAGATCATTTATTGTGATGTAGAAAAAATCATTTTCGCGTTAACAAGTGTTTGTCAGTTTTATAACTTTTCAGGCATAGACATATAACAAAGCACCTCACATAGGGAAAGTGTTTGTTTTTAAATTCACACGAGTCACTCAGACAGGGTTTTATATTTGTGAAGCCACTCAATTGCACAAACATAATCTAGGTCGCTACCATATGCTTGTACTAGACATATAAACATGCCCGTTACGGCGTGGGCACCTAGACAGAAATCTCAAAGAGGCAAAATGTGATAACGATGAGGGTGAATAGCAGATACTTGATTCTATGTGCCAGAACTTTGCCTTATACTTTGAACTTTTTTCCATAACAGATACTGCGATAACAAAGGCTGGCACAAAACTTCTTCTTCATCGAGCATATTTTTCTTGCTCTTGGGATACTCTGGGGATCTCAACACTAAAAGCGAGTGCTGCAAATACATGATTGCATAGGGAGTTATTTCACCTCTTATCATACGACTTTGTCTATAAATTAACCTCACTGCGGTATAGTAAATGATGGTCAAGCATAAGTTTTGGAGCTACTAAATTACCGGCCTACTCATATAACTTTATACCAGTATCAATGTTTCAGAAAAGGCGACAAAGACCATACGTATACATCCGTAACGATGGAATAGACACATATGACTGCATTCAACCCTAACTCAAACAAGCTAAAGGCAAAAATTATCTTGGGTATCAAAGATGGATACCCGAATTCCTTAAGATCTAGAGGCGAACCTTACAATTTAAGTGGGTTGATTTTGTGCCAGTTAAAATGTCAATTCGGTTGGATTTGCCTTACTAAGCGTATGTATTTTTTAAGTTTTTGGAAAAGCAATATATAAATTTTTAAAATTTTTAAATCTTTCAGAAAATATCAGTTGAAAATTTGAAAATTTCTGCAGGGCAAACATGGAGGGACATGATTAATTTTTCCTATTTGCTACCCTCCATACTTAAGTTAAACATTGCCCTCAATGTGAGAACTGATAAATATAGAAAATAAGGAAAATTAAGGGAAAACGGTACTTCCCGAGGCATAGAGAGATATAGCTACGTTGGAGTTATCCTTGTGTGATTCTATTACGTTTTTTTTGTGAGGAACGAGAGCTCCTCCACACTTAAGTAGAGCATTATGCGTAAATTTAAAACTTCCCGGGGCTCATAAGTGCTTTGCTAAATTATGAAGGATATGGCGCGAAACGAAGCGCCAAGCATGTGTATTCTACCACATGTAATATAATACTCCAATTATATAAGTCTCTAAGTGTAAAATGCCAACCACCAATCCAAGCTCCACTTGTTTTATTTAATCTGCAAAATAGACACAACTACAAGAAAAACATTAAATACAAAAGCGCACTTTCGTAGGCACCACGGTTGCATTTAGCGCATGCAACAAGACATTAAACCCCTCAGTGTCCCGAGTGGATGAGTTATAGTCTTGTGAGAGTTTCCAGCGAACACACCGACAAAGTTCGATAAATTTCTTTTTGGATGCAGAAATCGAGATACGCGACACACCGGCCGAATGCGTGACATACTTAAAGACTGCAAAGTTTTTGTTTTATATATATATATATATATATATATATATATATATATATATATATATATATATATATATATATATTAGTTTTTTTATAGGTTTATTATTATTTACTATTACTACTATTATTATTACTATACTTAACTCGATTTAAGATTCCTTAATGATACGGTTTAAGTGGGAATGATCCACTCTTAAAGCTTGAGGATATGGAATTTTTGGAATATATTCACGGAATGGATATTCTTTTGTTTTTACCACGTGATAGCCCTTTTTTGATGTCTTAATTGGTTTATCTTTTTTAGTTTTATTTGTAACGATAATAGAAGGTGGTGGATCTTTTTGAATTTTCAGATGATCATCGGACTTTCCACTCCCGGTGAATACGACATTCACTTGCTCGGTGTGAGCTTGAGGAGGAGGTTGTGGTTCAGTCCTATCGGTTTGTTCTGAAGATATGTTTTGAGATTTTGACCACTCATCCATTTTTCTTTCCATCTTTTTAATTTTAATTTGGAAATTCTTTTCATTTTGCTTTATTTTTAAAATCATATCGTTAACGCTGTTCTTGAAAAACATACTTGTAATTCTTTAATCATCCAAGAATTTTGTCATTAATTTTTCAAAATCAGTTTGAGATTGAGGTTCTTGGTTGATAGGTTTAGACTTTTTGTTAGGTAAAACACCGGTGATTTTACCATCGTCTCGATCATAGAGTTTCCAATGAACAGTTCTCATGCTACGGATACGTCTTTTGAAATCTTCGAGATCATTTTTCACATCACCGTTTAATTCTGTGAGCGGTTTTTCAGAATCATTAGGATCATGATAGGATTGATGAGAGTACGAATCATGAGAATTTCGATTTTGATATTCTTCAAATTGGATGTAATTTACTTCATGACGTTCACACATCGGAGTGTCATAGTTCAGGTGGTTTTTAGAAGCGTTTTCCTCTCTAAGATCGTTGTATTTGTTACGTATATCTTGCAATTCTTTATTTAAGCTTATAATTTGAGAATCCATAGCCTTCAATTTTTCCATAAATCGAGAATTATTAGTATTACTATCACTTCCATCGGCAAAGGAAACAGATTTTCGATGATGTTCGTTTTTAGATTTAATGGGCCAATCATGTTTAAAAAGGACTTTGTCCTCAAGAAATTGAAAAGCTTGATTTGGACTTTTATAGAGGAAGATTCCTCCAGCTGTTATGTCCAGGATTCCTTGAGTGGGTTCATCTAGACCATGATAGAATATTTGAATAATAGCTCCTTTGGTCAGACCGTGCCCATGACATTTTCGAAGCATGCTCTTGAGTCGTAACCAAGCTTCGGTTAGACTTTCACATACAAGTTGAGAGAAATTTCTGATTTCAAGTAAAAGACGATTAAATAACGAAGGTGGAAAGAATTTGTTTATAAAAGCTTTTCTCATTTGTTCCTACGATGTTATAGAATCTTCAGATAGGGAATAGGGAAATATCAAAAGCTTAACAACTTCACTCTGCGTTTCACCGTATCTGAACATGTTGCAGATTGCGAGGAATTCACGGATGTGGTCATGCAGATCGCCCCGCAGATAACCATCGAATTTATTTTCCCGAATTATATTTAAGTGAGTACTATTGATAACAAAGTTGTCATCAACATCGAGTTGAATAATGGCAGAATTAGGAGTCGGTGCTACTGTCTTAGCACTTTCCCATATAGGCTGATCATCAGGATCGAGAATTATTTGTTTGGGTTCGATATCCTCTTTGGGTATATTTATGACGGCAAATTCGTTAACGGAGGATGTTCGAAGGTTTTGGTTTTTTAAATAAGATTCTGTTTGTGAAAATTTGCAGAAAGTGCGGCGTATTTGGGTAAAGTACGGCGTACTTCCTAGGTTTTCAGGAAAACCGACTTACAAATAGGATGTGCGGTGTACTTCCTGGAGAAAAATGATGTTTGGTTTCCATTTGCCAAAAAACGGTACGACGAGTTTGAAAATTTTGTGAAACAAATTTACACCTAAAACAAGCAACAAACTGATAACAACTTAAACAATTCCCCGACAACTCAACGACGCCAAAAATTGATGTGTGTTTCGAGCTGTTAAATTTATAATCAACTAGAAATACCGATTTTACTAAAAAACACAAACACCGGAATCGTTAAATACCCGTTCTGTGTATAGATAAGCTTTAGTACCGTCTGTCGTTCCACAGGAATGAAGTTTTCAAGTTTGCTAATTAAGGTGCTAAGGGTAATAAGATTGTCAACAGATCCAAATTATACCAAATCTATGCATATTCGGATTTTAACGAAAATCAATTAAAAGATGATTTTGGAATCAATGATTAAGGTATGTATGTTTAGGCAAATGTTAACTTAGATAATGATGTGTTTAGAATAGTGTTTAAAAATAGAGTTATCACAAGTTATAAATCCTTCTCGGCCATTTAAATATAACTAGGATTATTTTCGATAATTAACACAAATCCTTTCGGCCTTTATAAGTTATTATAACCAATATATTAGATGGATTGGTAGAACACATATATAAAAGAATCCTTTCGGCCTATATTCTTATATAAAATATGTTTTACCAATTCAATAAACACATATCCAAACGCTCCATATCAAAGATCACATTTTTCCCAAACAAACACAAGATGACTACTCCATGATCAAACAAGTAACAAAACACATAACATTCATCATAAATTCAGTAAAGATCATATTCAAAGAGTTTTAGAAATTATACTAACGTTTACAAGATCAAAGAAGGCGATTACAAGTTCTCCCAAACTAAAACTATTCTAAAACCCAAGCTATTGATTCCAATCGACTCGAACCCTTAAGGTGCTGTCACCACCCTTGAAATTCGTGGTGGAATGATGAGAGAGTTGTTGTGGAAGTGTGTGGATGGATTATGGGCCAGATTCGCGAATTAATTGCATTTCCCTAAAGTATGTTGTACTCATTTGTAAAACCGGCTGCATTAGTAATATTTCAGCTTTTGAACATTTTTCTAAGTTGTAGATAATTTAATTCTCTTTCCGTGGCCGCTTGAATCAACTCAATCCGAGTTCGTATGACCGAGTTATGACCAAAACAGTGAACAGGTGTCAGGAAGCTCTGAGTTTGAGTTATTTCTTCGTTTAAGCTTCAATTCTTCGTGCAGTCTTCCGTATTCTTCCACGACATGTACCTAGAACATATAATAGCAAATATACTTGATTAAGTACCAAAAGTTTACGAGAAATGATCAAATAAATGCAAATAACGCCGCCAAAAATATGTATAATTTAGGCGTTATCAGAGACCACGATGTATACTGGTTTGGGATGAGGGGTTTATACCATCTGTATATTAAGTTGCAAATCCATGACACGATACTATTACTCTAGTATAATCCTTATGGTGGACTATAAACCGTATTACAACTTCGCTCCACCGATATGTACTAAGACCGACGCTCACTAAGAAGAGCTACTCCCTACGGTATTCCGCCTTCGGAATCTACCCCTAAGAACTCGTGATTTGACTTTACCTCTAGGATCACTAAGATCAACTAGGACCACTAAGAACTTCCCATAGGAAGCTTACCAAACCCTAACTAGATACCCAATGATCTAGGCTTGATCACAAAGATACAAGACTTCCCTTTACAACTAATTTGAATATAAGTTGTTTGATATGAATCAAGTCCTAACCTAACATAGAGACTCGATTCTAATAAAAAGGGTGTGAGAAAGAAGACCATCGATTAATAACACACAAGTGTGGATTAGGTACTTGTGTGTCTCTCTTGCGAAGATGTGTTCTTTAATAGAATGATAGAAGAAAAGATTAAGAATAAAAGAGGTGTTAGACTTAGAGGATAGGAGAAGAGAAAAAGAGAGAAAGAATGTTTGGCAAGAGATGAGGAATACAAAGGCCAAGAGGGGGGTATTTATAGGCCAAGAACCCAAATTGGTAAAAACCAATTCGAGAGTGGCGCGCTGGCCATGGGTCGGCGCGTGGCCAGCACGCTAGAAGCCCAATCAGGCTTTTCGGGTTTTTAGCATTTTAAATACCCGTTCTTGCTAAACCTATTGTACTTCACGCTTTGACCTTTCCATCATTCTTACACGCAAGGTCAACCAACTCAAATAGACATTTGATAAAAAACATTTGTGAACTAGTTTAGAAGAAGATTTGGGGATGTTTGTCCAATATCAAAGAGATAGAGAAGAACTATTGGACATGAGAGATGTGTTTGGGTATTCCTCACATGTAAATGGTTTAGTTAGAAACTAACCATTGTTAGGTTGATGAGTTGGCATAGTTAGGATAGAAAGGAATATGCCAAGGAATATTCTCAACTTGATGAGCAACTATGGATGTTGTGAGAAAGGATAATTTGAATTTGAAATTCAAACTATTAGACATGTGGGATAAAGATGAGAAGGTGTGAGTTGGCATGATGTGATGGTTTGGAGCCTAAAGCTTGTGATTCAAAATTTGAAGTTCTATTTCAACATGTGGGATAAGTGTGAGGTGTGAGTTGTCACTGATGTGATGGAAAGGAGCCTATGGCTTGTGATTTCAAATTTGAAAGTTGAGAATGGTGAGTTGGCAAAGTGTATGAGGGAAGTTTGGTGATGTGATATTTGAATTCAAACCAAGAGGTGTTGTGGGAAGAGGTGTATGAAGGAAGCTTTAAGAGAGAGAGAGAGAGAGAGTGTGTGTGTATGTATGGTTTAAATTTAAGAGAATGTGTATGTGTGTGTTGAGATGGAGAAGAGAATGAATAGGGAATGTGTGTGGTGGATAATGTTTCGATGTGAAGGATAAGATCCTGTGTTAGGAATGAAGGGGATAAGAAGTACAACAAGTACAATGGTGTAAGGAATGTGAGTTGTTCTATGTGTGTTTGATTTGGGGAAGGTTTATATGAAGAAAGGTTTAGGCTTGTAGTTGTAAAGAAGGTTTAAGTAATAAGGATGATAAGGATGATAATCAAAGGATTGATTATGCTGATAATCATATTTCCATAAGAGAGAAAAGAGATGGGAAAATATGATTATGGGATGGTTTAGGAAAGGAGTGTTTAGGTACGTGAAAGGTATAATCATTTGTTGGGTAGAAAGGTTTAACAAATGATTAAGGAATGTTTAGAGGATAATGGATTGTGTAAGAGACATGTGAGGAATACATGTGAGAGTTTGTAAATCATTTATGTGTAGGGAGGTAAGAAAACTCAAAGTATGATTAACCTCCAAATACCACAAACTCAAATAGTCCTTGAACTTAATACATGATAATCAACAATGGATTTGATCAGTAATCATCTTGATGCAAACAAGCTAAGTGCTTTGCATCTCAAGTAAAGCATATCCCATAACAGGAAAGGATGCGTTTACGCAAAGTGACCTTTGACTTAATTTAACCAATAAGGGAGTAAAACCCGTTACGTGATTAGGAATAGCGTAGATCCGAATTAAGGTCAAATGAATACGTTCGTTTAATGGTACGTTGAAAGTATGTTCATACTAGGTTTAGAAAGAAGTTTCAGCCTTTGCTAGAGGCATTTGATAAAAGAATTGAGTTGGCGTTTTGTTGAAAAATAGGAGGATTTGTTTTTGCTCCTCTCTAAGTCTAAACCTAATTTGGAGTGTTCGCAAATGCTCAAGTATCATGTACATACCTTTATTGAAGTTTCCACATGTGTCATGTAAGAAGAAGGCCGACTTTGCAAAATTTGTAAAAACATAAGCCGTGAGTGGCGTGCTGGCCACGTGCTGACATGTGACTAGTGTGCCAGAGTCATTGTTTCGGTTTTCTGGATTTTGACTATCGTTTGTTATTTTAAGTGTTGCAAACGTTTATTTGTCATTATTGAAACATAAAGGAGATCCTAGTCAATCTTGCACCAACATTGTTGTATGCGGGCAAATGTATGCAACTGAGGTTATTCACATCTTGGCGGAGCAGGTTACTAAATTTGCAGTTATAGCAAGTTAACCCTTCTTATTCTGTTGATATAGTTGTGGCCGTTTCTGCTTAAAATTAGTTACTGTCAAATTTAGGTGTGTCAAAGAAGCTCATAAGATGTCTCTGTAGACCTGTGAGAAGGGGGCTGGCCTCACATTGCCTCTTTATAAGATACGAACAATGGAGATATTAACTATAAGAGGTTGTGATGAATACAAGCAAGTTCGATTAAAGTTGTGAACGTCCGTGACTTGGCGAGGCAACCTATTAGGTTTGCAGCCATGGAGGATTACTTTTTTTCTAATTCTTAAGCTCTAATCTGAGCATCATATCATGAACTGAAGGGCAAAACGGGTATTAACAAAATATGCGCGCGAGAAGGCTTTTATGATTCGAAGAATAAAGATGTTAAATCAAGTATGTTATTTTTTATATTTAACCATTGTCGTTGGTTTTTATATTATTGTTACTTGGATGTTTGAATCTGATTTCTAGGTATATGTGTGACGAGTTTGCTATAATGGTGTCATGTTTGAATCTAACCGATATCAGGTTTGTTGCTTTTCGTGTTCTCCGTTAAACAACTAAGTTATATAAATGGCTAATGGGAATTAGCCATTAGCCGGTTCCTTTCACGTACACGATTTGTATCCCCTTTTTGGTAAGATTACATAGTTTTCAATAGATAACAAACGATGACGATAGTTTTTTGCATTTCTGATTTATTTGAAACTATTTTCTCGCTGCGTTTAATTAACTTATAGCGTAATTAGTCACTTTTCATCCTTCAATATAAGAATTAATTACAAAAATATGTATATTACTGACGATCTTATCCATGTCACCTAGAATTTGCTAAAGAATTTGAAACCTAATTTTGACCATCAGAACTTGGAAACCTTTCATGAATTGCTTATAGATACTATACATACTTTTGTTATTAGTTCTTTTATTGAAGGATGTAAACTGACTACTTCTGCTACTAACTATATACACATAACGAGAATGTAATTTGCGTGTTGTCATATTCAGATCCATAAAAAGCCCAGATCATTGATAGACAGCGTTCTACCAAAGAAGGATATGGAATAGAAGAGAATGCCGTGACAAGTAATTTGGTGCAAATTATTTTTTGTTGTATCCTCTTTTATTTCTTGTCGTTCTTTGTACACGTCTATCTTATCATTGATCAGGGATTTTGTGGGTCTGGAACCAAACAACATAAAATATGTAGAGTTAGACTATGTTTTATAGCTCTTGCTATTTCTTCTAAAGCAACCACATAATTAAGACAACTAACTGTAAAATTTATGTAGGCTTAGCATATGACTTGAAAAAGCATTATAAACGTCTCTTGGATTGTCAGGTGCGCAAATGGCTATTGAAAATTAGTGGATGGTCTCAAGCTGTTAATGTCTATTAATTTTTGTGTACCTATGTCGGTATGCACGAAATTAAATGTTGAATTTCTTTTAAATACATGATTTATGATTTCAAATGTTGCATTTCCTTTGAACTTAAAAGACTACATCCATTAAAAATGCTTTTCCTCGACAACATAGGCTAAAGCTCACCGCAACAAAGCGCGGGTTTTCAAAACTTGTTAACCACTAAAGATGACCAAGTTGCACAAAGCTAGTGAATAGTCAATCACATGTTAGTGGTGTCAAAGTTTGAATCTTGTTTTGTGAACAACTCTGAGTATTTACGTCAACCTCTCCAAATGGGATACATAGTTTGAATTTGTGCGACGCTAGACTCAAACCCCGTGAACTAGTCGGCAAAACAATCAGAAACCACAGTTAAAAAACTATAACTTACACTTGATGGAAAGCAATGTGTAACTATTGGGAATGATAATACTTAACGATCATTAATTAGTTCGTTTAACTAATAATTAACCGTTAGTCCTTTTATTATTGTGTAAATGTACATAATAATTAAACAAGTCAAAAATTTCAACATGGGGGCTATATAGACTTATGGTAGATGTTTGGAATCAAGGGGGAAGGAAAAAGGAAACTATGGGTAACTTGTTCCCAAAGCCATAATTCTCACACTATATAAACAAGGATTGATGTTTCACTTTTCCTTTAGCTCATTCTCTCTTTTCTCCTCTCCTTAGACCACCCAAACACCCTATTGTAAGGGTTTCGTTTGGTTTTGTAAGATAAATCAAGAATGGGTCTTGATTTATCATATCGTTAGTAAACTAGCATTCGGTGGTATTGTTTAACATGTAGTGTGAATATACATAGAAGTTACTTCCTTTAGTAACTTGATTTGGGTTTCGTACACATCTAAGAACACAAATCATGTTCTACACATGCTTTGTTGTTCGTTTACTTATTTGCTAAAAGGTACGCAAATCCTATTTACTTTTATGTTAATTATATGAACTATATGTGATCTTAATCCGTTGCGTACTCGTGTAATATTAGGTTGTCAGACAATTAATTCCAACAGTAATAGGTAGTAATTTTATATTTTATTTTAACCATTAAAAAGTCATTAATAAGATTAATACAAAGATAACAAAAGAGTTATTAAAACTACTTTTTCACGAAACATAACATACTTAAACAACTTTACCACCAACACAGTGCAATAGCAAAAGCAACATCACCACTAAAAGATACTCCGCTTAAACATAATTATACTTCACAAAAACCAAAATATCACACACACAAAACAACACCTACCACAACTCGGCCGTCTGCACAACCAAGTTCTCATTTTCTTTTTGCCCAGAAGTGTGCTCATGTGCTGTCGTGTAGGGTCAATTATTTGATTATCAAGTTTTAAATTTATATTTAGCCGACAAACCTAAAACAACACTTTAAGGAGCAGTGTACCCGGTCAAGATGGAGTTCGCGGTAAGTAGGTTGTCGAACACTAAGAGTGGAACATTAATCCTATATTCAATTAGTATTTTAATTAGTCTATTTACTGGTTAAACCTATGCTATATACGTTGTCTAATGATATGGGGGTTTTCAGCCTGAGAGACTGGCACAGGTTTGGTGGAAACAAATATCAATTCAATAGACAATAAACACAAAAGAAGAAAATTAGAAGATAGAAAAGCGGTACAAGCCAAATGATAGAAAACTGTATTAGTCATATTAAATCCGGTTCAATGTTGGTTTGTTTGTTTTAGTGCAATGATTTACTTATCTCGAAGCGGCATATCATTCTTAAGATTTAGGCGGGACATCATCCTAAGACCTACACGATTAATCCTGTCACAATTAACGCATCCGCATAAAGCATCCTTTAGTTTAATTATAATCTATCTTAGGGAATCAAAGCAGTGGTGATCATCGCTAAACCCTACCAAACGGAACTTTACCCACCATTGTTTGATGATGTTTTATATACTGGTAGTCCATTATTCTAATCTTTATCAGTCAATTAAGAGCATGATTGCTGAAACATAAATGGGTCACCTACTGGTCCAACTAAGCTCATAATTCAAAGACAAAGATAAAACATTATTTGTGATCCTATGTCCAGTTAATATTAATACATGCTAGGAGGCTTTCCCGGTATCTAGATTACGTTGGTCCGTATCACTAGATCCAGTTGAATGATAGGTCCATATTCAAACACATAAACAAGTATGAGGGGATAAACATAATTAAACAATCAATGATAAATTAACGATTTAAAACAAACCAAACATTAAACTTTCATTAAGATGGATAATACCCCGAGGGTATTAGCCCACAACCATTGTAATTATACAAGCATAATCAAACAATTGAAATCGAATGATTAAGAAAGTAAAAATTACACGATGTCTTCTATGGATTTGTGATCATTGCTTGGCCTTGGCGGCTGATATTCTCTTCTAAAATTCGTCTTTAATGAGTATGGTATAAAGAATATGATATAGCACACCGAAAACTCATTTTTGAGTCTTCTATTTATAATGTCTGAAAAAGACTCGATACGCCGTATCTGGCTAGGTCGATACAGCGCATAAGGCTGGATTCCTTAGAGTGCGCGCTACGTTCTCAATTAATCAGTGATATCTTTCCCAAGTTGCTTTTATTTATGTATCTTCAAATAGTTATCTTCATGGATACGACATATGGAAGAAGTCAGATACGTCGTATTAGGAATTGGTCAAACGCGCTTTCTTGTAAAGTCTTGGCGCTGATACACCGTATCTCTTTTGTTGGATACGGCGTATGTAGTCATAAATTAACATTCTTCAAATGTCTTCGTTTTAGCTCCAAGTTATGCGCCTTTTAGCGTGTCTTCACAAAACACTCCTGAATTACTGCATTTATAAACTTTAAAGCAATTAAGTACCAAATCATGCAATAATTATATAAAAGTGGGAAAAACATATGGGATAAATGATATAATAAAGTGACGTTATTTGATGTCATCAAATATCCCCCCACTTGAATCCTACTTGTCCTTAAGTAGACTTTAGAAAAGTTTCAGTTTATGAAAATGTGTCCCAACCGAAGTTGAGGATTTTCTGTTTAAGCATCGTTTTGTCCTAATCACCTATACATAACCAAGCTCCTCATGAAATATGGAAATGAAAACACTCAGATCACTCAACTAATCTAGGGTGCAACATTTAATTGGTACGCTCAATTGCTCGGTCGTGATTAGTTTTCTATCATAGGCTTGGCAAGGATACACATCTCCACCGCTAAAGCTAAGGAGAAACAAGTCAAAAGATAAATTGGGTTAAGAAGGCTTAGGGTTGATCATTCAACAGTCTTTCACCATAAGTACCACACCAACAAGGCAGCTGCATCGTACATACACGGCCGTAACGACGGAATAGACACATACAATCCGATCACATCCCTGTTCGTGTTTAACCAGCGGTTAGGATGAAGAATGATATAGGGTAGGGAGCTTCTAACTTTCACCAAAAGTCGTCATCCAACAAGGCAGCTGAGACATGCATACATGGCCGTAACGACAGAATAGACATGCATGCTCGTACAAGTCCTCGTTCGAGTAGACATTAAGGTTAGTTGCTAGGAAAGGGAAGTAAAATGGGTGTTAAACAAAATTTACGAAACAAATAGATTAAGCCAACAAATAAGGTACGGTTGCTAGTAACTTTCCCCCGACCGTTCCATGACAAAGACTCGAACATATAGACAAACGCCTCGATCACAGAAATGACAAAGACAACCTAAGTTGGCATTCCCATAACGGTCAACTTCCCTTACATCCCGCTCTTTACATACTTTTACAGAATAAGTGGTGATATCAGCCACTTTTTACAAGACTTTACATCGTTGATATTTGTAACGTATCAACGAATAATCAATCCTTCCAAGTAATTCCTTCAGTATAAACTTCTTTTGAACCGACTATTTTTCTTCCTTCTTTTTTTTGCTTTTTCTCTTTTCTATTTTTTTGCAATACATCATAAATCTCGATTTTATTCCACCGTCTTCACTATCATAATTCGTCCGGATAATCTTTTCCTTGTAACACTTCTTCTTCGGACATGATTCATAATCGTAAAAGTAGCGAAACTTATGAGCTATACATTTTTCCCATTGCATTGTGGAATTTCCCGACCATTACAGAGATAGAAAATTTTCACTTTGACACAGTAAATACAAAACTTTACACGAAAGTAAATAGCAACTTTGATTAAAATAGGCTTAATCTACACGATAGGCTAAGGTGCAAAGGTGTAACGAAACATATAATATGGTGTAGAAAAAGAAAGGAATGGCTCAACAGGTTGTTCTAGGGTATCTTACTCTAAAAATGAGAGTAAACAAAGGGTTACACGGGATTTAACTAACCAGTGTAGTTAGTTAATTTTACGACATGTAGGCTATTTGGTTTAATCCTAGAAATTTATCAGTTGAACATGTTCCTCCATCTAAATCCATAGTACTAATCATTGCGGTCTCGAGTGATATACCAGGCCAAGTTCTAAACTCCAATACATCACCGGCACACTCATAATTTTATGGAATTTTCAGTAAGCAATTAGAAACAGGATAAGCTTAATTCTCACAATATGTATCAAGGGTTATAGTGCGCTAGGTAATGTAACTAGTGATTTTTACAAAAGTTATGCTAAAATTTTTTTTTTCAATTTGCCAATTTAAAGCCCTTTTAAGCACGTCCATGTTATATTGTAAAAAAGAAGACAAGTACGTTCTAATTATCCATCCCCCTATTTAAATTATACAACTTCCTCGTTGTATAGATAAAACAATAAATAATAAGGGAAAATAGAATTAGAACGGAAAACTCCCTGATGGTTTGCTCGTGATAATTCTCCAATACGTGTTCTTGAGCAAAAAGTATGTTGACTAGGGCATCAGAATGCCCGGATAAGTTCAACACATGTCTTTTTCAGAATATACCATATCATAGTTTCAGCAAGGTCCTGCATAAAAGATTAGAAGACAAGTGCAATTTCTATCTCGCTACAATGGTACAAGAAAACAATTAAACACACAACTGTACATGGATCAATACGCCGTATCCCAAACCCTAGGATACGTCGTATGGTTCCTATAAAAACAATTAAATTACTGGAAATTAAATATTAAGTTTTAAAACTGATAACGTCCAGACACGTCTATACGCCGTATCCAGAGGGGTTCGATACGCCGTATAGAGTGTCTAGGAAGACAGACTCATGCAACAAACAATTAAAATGCGAAAAACAATTAAAATGACTGGGTTGTTTCCCGGGAAATACTTTTGATTCAGCTGGTCTTTAAGTTCGACTTTTTCCTTCTTCTTCTCATCTCGTCCGTGTTACTTCCCATCCGCGATCTTTTCTATTAAAGAGTTTGTGGTAGATGCAAGACATGCTGCCAGGAGTTCTTTCAACAGTATTAATTTTGCTTGGACCTACAGTATCGAATTCTTCATCATTGCATATCGAAGGTCGTACGACTATGAATTATTTAGTTCTGCACAGCTCATTTAGGTTGTCGATGACGTGGTGAGCGGGGATTGGTATCGGAGAATATTCCCTATTAATAACTTCGTAGATGTCTTTTGCTTTCTGTGCGTCGAAATAGGGTTTATAAAATGTATCCGAACATGTCTTTTTGGTATTTTCCTCGCATGGTTCTTTGTATCCGTCGAGGTTGCCAATCGTTCCTTTAGTACGTTCATTCACATAAAATTCCGATAGCCCTTTTTTGGTATTTTTGTCAATCTCCCAATAGTTGTCGAATTTCGACTCCAGCCAATATATCATGGTTGTTAAGATCCCGATCCTGATCTTAGGATCTTACGATTTTATGATACTGCAAAGCAAAAACGATTCAGATCCTACGTAGGATCTTTGATTGCTTAGGATCTTATAGTATCCCGATCTTGACCATAGGATCTTAAGATCTACTACGATCTGATCTTACTTTTCTCGAACCATGAACTAAAATCTACGAATTTATGGGTTGTGTTTCCTAGATATTTAAAAAACAACAAGTTAATCTTCTTAAAGATTTTATAATTATAATTTATGACAACATTCCTATGAAACATTTATATAATTTTGTGTTTATGATATATAATCATTTGTAGATTTATATAATATTAGAAAGACTATTAAGAAAATAACATTATAGTAGGATCTTACGATCCCGATCCTACCTTACGATCTCGATCTTGCAAAGATGAAAACGATCCTGGGTAGGATCCCGATCTTGACAACCTTGCAATATATAAATTCAAAGTAATCAGTTCCGTCGTCCGGGTCATCGGGGATTTTGCTATTGCAAGTACGACATAATGGGTAATATCGATGAATTTTTTTTATCATTTAGTTCACTCCAAGTAATAGTTGTTTCATTTATTTCATTGTTCCACCATGTCTTTGCATCTCCACTAAGTAATTTTGAGAAGAAGTGTAATTGTAGTTCATTCATTTCCACATTAGGCATCTTAATCCATTCGGTTTTTTCGAGCACCTTTGTAATGTGGTCAATAACGTCCCATCTATCCATGCCATTGAAGGCGTTGTCCTGCAATATTTTCAAGAATTCATCACTGTATTTTAGTTTGGAAGTTGTGATCATCCGTGAGTTAGTATGCTATCTATCCCCATTCTTTGTGTCATCACAGCTTGGTATCATCCTGAGTTGTAACTAGCGATCACCACTTTCTCAAAAATGGAGGAAAATGTTAGTAGGATATAGAAGATTTAAGCATGAGGATCATCGAATTGCTATTGTATCAGTCGACATATACACCGTATCTAATTATTGTGAATACCCCGTATAGGTCTGTTGAAGGCCAGTACGTCGGATTGATTTTATAGAATACGTCGTATTGTTTGGGAGAACAGATACGTCGTTTAGACTGCAGAATTCAATATGTTGTTCTGGGTAGAAGGTTTGATACGTCATATCCAACTGGTGGATACGGCGTATCAGGTGATCAATCAGAACAAAATACTATTAAAAACAATTAAATACAGGAATTTAAACAAACAATTTAAACACACAATGCAGATAAATACAAACAGAATTAAATAATTAGATTACACTAAACTAATTAATGGTTAATTATTTGGTTGATTAATGGTTAGAAATACTAATAAGAATAAGGTTTAATTAATTCACTCCCCGGCAACGGCGCCAAAAACCTGATGTGCTGTCGTGTAGGGTCAATTATTTGATTATCAAGTTTTACATTTATATTTAGCCGACAAACCTAAAACAACACTTTAACGGGCAGTGTACCCGGTCAAGATGGAGTTTCGCGGTAAGTAGGGCGTCGAACACTAAGAGTGAAACATTAATCCTATATTCTATCAGTATTTTAATTAGTTCTAATTAATCTATTAACTGGTTAAACCTATGCTATATACGTTGTCTAAGGATATGGGGGGTTTTCAGCCTGAGAGACTGGCACAGGTTTGGTGGTGACAAATATCAATTCAATAAACAATAAACACAAAAGAAGAAAATTAGAAGATAGAAAAGCAGTACAAGCCAAATGATAGAAAACTGTATTAGCCATATTAAATCCAGTTCAATGTTGGTTTGTTTGTTTTAGTGCAATGATTTACTTATCTTGAAGCGGCATATCATTCTTAAGACTTAGGCGGGACATCATCCTAAGACCTAGACACGATTAATCCTGTCACAATTAACGCATCCGCATAAAGCATCCTTTAGTTTAATTATAATCTATCTTAGGGAATCAAAGCAGTGGTGATCCTGTTAAAACCCTAGCCCAACGGGACTTTACCCACTTATTGTTTGACGGTGTTTTATATACTGGTAGTCCACTATTCAAATCTTTATCAGTTAATTAAGAGCATGATTGCTGAAACATAAACGGGTCACCTACCGGTCCAACTAAGCTCATAATTCAAAGACAAAGACAGAACGTTATTTGTGATCCTATTGGTCCAGTAATATAAAACACGATATGGAGAGCTATCCCGGTATCTAGATTACTTGGTCCGTATCACTAGATCCAGTTGAATGATAGGTCGCATATTCAAACACATAAACAAGTATGAGGTGATAAACATAATTAAACAATCAACGATAAATTAAGAAATCGATTTAAAACAAACCAAACATTGAACTTTCATTAAGATGGCTAATACCCGAGGGTATTAGCCCACAACCATTGTAATTATACAAGTGTAATCAAACAATTGAAATCGAACGATTAAGAAAGTAAAAATTACACGATGTCTTCTATGGATTCGTGATCAATGCTTGACCTTGGAGGCTGATCTTCTCTTCTAAAATTCGTCTTTAATGAGTATGGTATAAAGAATATGATATTGCACAACGAAAACTCATTTTTGAGTCTTCTATTTATAATGTCTGAAAAAGACTCGATACGCCGTATCTGGCTAGGTCGATACGACGTATAGGGCTGGATTCCTTGGAGTGCGCGCTACGTTCTCAATCAATCAGTGATATCTTTCCTAATTTACTTTTATTATTGTATCTTCGAATAGTTATCTTCATGGATATGACGTATGGAAGAAGTCAGATACGCCGTATTGGGAATTGGTCAAACACGCTTTCTTGTGAAGTCTTGGCGCTAATACGACGTATCTCTTTTGTTGGATACGGCGTATGTAGTCAGAAATCAGCATTCTTCAAATGTCTTCGTTTTAGCTCCAAATTATGCGCCTTTTAGCTTGTCTTCACAAAACACTCCTGAATTACTGCATTTATAAACTTTAAAGCAATTAAGTACCAAATAATACAATAATGATATAAAAGTGGGCAAAACAGATGGGATAAATGATATAATAAACTGACGTTATTTGATGTCATCAGTGTCAAATCATTTTTTCTTATAATGTCAAAATTTTCAATTCTGTGGTATCTCACATATATTTTTGAAAGGGAGTAATCAGAAAAATGTTCATTAATTCATGCAAATTTGTGGTATATTTTTTCTCCGAATGAAACTTTTCATGTCTTAACTTTTAATCAACTGGTATTTCAAATACTAAGAGATTTAATATTTTAAATAAAGGGAGAAAATATGATTAAAACGTGATCTTCAAGACTCTAAGTGCACAACTTCTACCCACATGTTCGAAACCATTTCAAATCGGGTTTTAGTTGTACAATAGCAACGTACTTTCTTTAATGGTACGTTTTGGTACGTGAACTTTTTTGTTTTACTTAATGTAACGAACTTTCAAGTTTTGTGTTAATTTGCACCATCAAACTTGTTTTACCGGAATCAGCTATATTTTTGTTCCACTTAACGACCGTTTGCAACGTTAGGCTTTTTAGCCAACGAACGTTTGCAACGTTAGTCCTTTATACTAACGATTGTTTATTTTTTTCTAATTATTTTTAAATTTATACACGTTTTTATACAAATATTTTTATACACGCATTTTTATACACGTTTTTATACACATATTTTTAAACACATATTTTTATACACATATTTTTATACACATGATTATACACATGTTTTTATACACATATTTTTACACACATTTTTATACACATATTTTTATACACATATTTTTATACACATTTTTATACACGTTTTTATACACACATTTTTATACACGTTTTTATACACAAATTTTTATACACGTTTTTATACACACATTTTATACATACATTTTTATACACGCATTTTTATACACATATTTTTATACACGTTTATATGCACATTTTATACATATTTTTATATACACATTTTTATACACACGTTTTATACACATTTTTATACACACATTTTTATAGACGTTTTTATACACGTATTTTTAAACACATATTTTTATACATACTTTTATACACATATTTTTATACACATTTTTATACACGTTTTTATACACACATTTTTATACACGTTTTTATACACACATTTTTATACACGTTTTTATACACACATTTTATACATACATTTTTATACACGCATTTTTATACACATATTTTTATACATATTTTTATACACGTTTATATGCACATTTTATACATATTTTTATATACATGTTTTTATACACATTTTTATACACACGTTTTATACATACATTTTTATACACGCATTTTTATACATATTTTTATACACGTTTATATGCACATTTTATACATATTTTTATATACATGTTTTTATACACATTTTTATACACATGTTTTCTACACATGTTTTTATACACGCGTTTTTATACACACATTTTTATAGACGTTTTTATACACGTATTTTTAAACACATACTTTTATAAACATTTTTATACACGTTTTTATACACACATTTTATACACGTTTTTATAAACATATTTTTATACACGTTTTTATACACACGTTTTTATACATGTAAAATGTGTGCATAAAATCGTGTACACAAATGTGTATAAAATGTGTATAAAAACGTGAGTATAAAAACGTGTGTATAAAATAGTTCACGTACCAAAACGGAACATTATAAAAAGTATTAAACATGCCACGTAGGCTTTTTTCGGTTTTATAACTTTTTTCCGGTTGCCAGACAAGGTTGGTGCTAATTAGCACAAAACTAGAAAGTTTGTTACATTAAGTGGAACAAAAAAAAGTTCACGTACAAAAACGAAACATTTAAGAAAGCACGTTGCTATTGTACGGCTAAAACCCTTTCAAATATCGATGTACATGTGTAGGGAGAGTATTTCAGAAAAGTAAAACTCTCAAAGTGTTAAAACCTCTTGATTTCTATCAAAACACTTTGATTGATTTTCAAGGTTCTATGGTTTCGATCTCTATACCCAACAACCAATTAACTCATGACGTCGATGAAGTCATAATGCGGTTAAGGTTAGATATAAGTCCTATGATCCAACCAAAACCGGAGGGATCTACCCATGGACATTTCATAAATAGATTAGAAGTCCTTAGGTATGATTGGAGATAAATGTGAATAAGGGAAAAATGTAGACTAAGGCATGAGTTATCACCGAAACAATCACAACATGGTGGTAGTGATGATGCCTTGGTAAACATTGAAGGGGTTGAAGAATGAAATAGAAATGTAAGGATAAAGGGTTAAAAGAAAGAAGCCCTCCTTACACTTTAGGCAGAAATCTGGTCAATACATATGCTATCGGATATCACCAAGATGATGTCTTGTATTGAAGTAAGTCGTCATGGACCTAGTGATGCAATGCACAATCCTTCCCAGCCATTTGAGTTTCTCTCAAAAGAGACTTGTCTCATTTGTCACGGAGTTACACCCGTTATCTATTGACATCTCACTCCGAGATTGTTGATATTAAAAAGGTGTCAGTCAGCCCTAGCCTCTGATTACTAAAACCAAAGTGTACAAATCAAGTCCAGAGCCAAAAGAGATCAATAATAAATCTCATTAGGACACAACGTCAAATACAATTATAGAACACCAATAAGTTTACAAGCTGTAACAAGAGTCCTATACATTATCCTTGTGATCTTGCCAGAACATTCAGAGTGATACTCTTTAGTACTCACAGTGACAAATGGAAATCCTTTCAGTGTCAACATCAAACAACATTGCGGTAAGTGACTTGCGAGATTCTATATGAATCAAACTTGTGATAACTGGATATCGATTTGGTCCAGTAAATGAATTGACGACTTAATCAGAAAGATAGTAACTATCTGATTCATTCTTATCGTGCTGTCTGCTTTGAGACGTTCCGGTAATGAGAACATGCAAGCCTGGTGAATCTAATACATCTATGTTAGAAGATTCTACGCTTTAAGCTGGAAACCCTATCAAGGAGGTTCTTCCAAATTGAACCTACCTGATCACAGGTTGGTCTTCACAGAACCAAAGGTTATTGCAACTAAATCTTGACGAATGACAAAGCCATATTCGTCCATATTTGCTGTTTATTACTAACATTCAAATTCATGTACAAACGTCGGTGTTGCAGCCTCGTTTTAGCTAAGTCGGATTCATTACCACAAGCTCATACTCAAGCTTTAGAAGTCAAACGTTCAGCACCACAACTAAACAAGAATATTATCGGTCAGAAAGCTAAAGTTCATGTCATAATGCTCTTCTGCAACTCTAGGGGAGATTGTTAGCTTGATGAAGAAAAGGAGATACGGAGCTTTCAAGACACGTATGAGCATGTCGGTCAAAAGCACAAGTTGATCACGAAAGTCAAATCAAGATGATTCAATACAAGGAGATGATGCAAGATTAAAGATCTCAAGAACTCAAAGTCAAATGACAAAGGCTCAAGATCAAGATCACAAAGCATGAAAGAACAAAGCCATTACAAACAAGAAAAGACGAAGACAAGACCAAAGAAGGCAAAGCATAAAAGTCAAATCAGATAACTTCAACATTAGGGGAGATAAGGTCAAATCAAGATAACCTCAACATTGGGCTTAACGGGCTTGGACATTAGTTTATAATAGGCTAGTCAGATTTAACGGGCTTGGACATTAAGCTAATATTATCCACGTTTCGGGCCAAAGCTCAACAACTAGCCAAGCCCGACCCAAGTAAGCAAGCCCAATGCCTATAGAAAGGCTTGGACTATAAATACCCCTTCACCTCATGTGGTGAAGGGTGTTGGTTGTTACATTTCTCAAGCAATCATACCACTCTCTTTTCTTCTCTTATTTCTTTCTCTCTCTACAAGTCTGTCTTTCTCTTTTCTTTCTTATTTGGTTCGGCATATATGCTTATTGGTTGTGATATGGATTAGTTATATTGGGAAAACAACAACATTTAAAATACACTCATACCACATATTCAAAGGAATCCCTCCCTAAAACATAAGACTCCTAGCTACATTTAAGAGGTGTCTATATTTCCTTTCAGCAATCCTATTTTGCCGAGGAGTGTAAGCACAAGTTGTCTGATGAATTATTCTAGAATGGTTAAAAAATTAATGCATTTGATTATTAACAAATTTTGTTCCATTATCATATCGTGACCACTTTAATTTTATTATTAAACTGAGTTTGCATCATATTATAAAAAGATGTGAACATATTAAACACTTCATCAAGGGATGACAACGGGTTGGGTTCGGGGCGGGTTTTAGTGTACCCGTACCCGCACCCGTTTATAATATCCACATTCGTACCCGTCCTATTTACCCGTTGGGTACCCAGTTAATATTATCTATTGGTTTTTCAGGTTTCCCCGCGGGTATCGGGTATCCCCAATTGAATATTCTATGAGAAAAATGGCGAGTATCAAGATTAAGTCACAGTAAAACCCATCAAAAAAATAAAGCAAAACATCCTAATATATTCAAAAATTTTAAAAGTTAAAGAAACCAAATACCGTATCAAATGATTTAACGTTTTCAAATAATTCATGTACAACATCCAAATGTGTTAAATAATAAAGATACTTATATAAAAAATACAATGAGAGAAATTATATATAATATATATGTACTATATTTAATTATAATAGCAATAAATTGGGTATGAATTCAGGTAAATGGGTATGGGTAATTGGGGCAGGTATGGGTAATTGGGGCAGGTATCGCTAAAAAATGTATCAATGCCCAAACCCACATCCAAACCCGCCAACCCGCGCCCGAACCGACCCAACCGGTTTGAGTTTTGGTTTTCCCTGTCGGTTTCGGATGCTTTTGCCATCCCTAACTTCATATTTAGTTTTGATAAGATAAACCCAAAACCCTTTGGAATAATCATCAACAATGGTCAAAAAATATCTAAATCTATCTCTGGTTATAACCCTATAAGGGCCCCAAAGATCAAGGTGAACAAGATCACCAACAACAGATGACTTATGGTCACTGAAAGGGAAAGGTTCCCTAGTCTGTTTTGTCCTGTGATAGATGTCATAGGGTGAGACATGTGAACCAAAAGACATTTTTAAATCATCATGTAAAACATAAATAACTTGGTCAACAGGATGACCAAGTTTGATGTGCCACAAAGATTTAGATACATAATCAGTAATACCAAAATTATTACCTAAAAATTGACAAACAGGTTGATCAAACAAGTATAGGCCACCATTCTTACTACGAGTCCCCATTATTTTGATTTGAGTTAAATCCTAAATATAGCCTTATTTTCATCATAACCAACAAACATTCTATTGTCTTTAATTAATTTATGCACGTATAAGAGACTGACACAATACTTAGGAATAACCAAAACATCATAAAGCACAACATTATCAGATAATTGTAGATTTCCAACATATTTAATCTTAGCTAAAGTCCCGTTTGGATGATCAAAGGTTAAATTTAAATCTGAAATGTCAATAATGCTAAACATATTTTTAGTTGTGACAATCATGTGTTGGTTAGCTCTTGAGTCTATAATCCACATTATACTTATGTTACAGATGACAGTATTTCTGTTAAAAAATTTGTGAAAGTTAATATTGAAAAAGACATTGCAGTTTAAAAAAACTTTCCCTACCTACCATGTTGGCTTGAATGCTACCAGATGGCATATCATTGATAAGATCCATTAATTTCTTCATTTGATCATTGGTGAAAGAGAGAGAAGAAGAAGACTGAGAAGACTAAGAAGAATTACATTGAGAAATATCAGCATTAGCATTAGCATTAAAACTAGATTTTATCCCAGGTTTAGGAGAGGGTTTAATATAACCTGGTGGATAACCAATAATATCAAAGCATCTCTCAATAGTATGTCCAACTTTACTACAGTTTTTACAAGATAAATTCAAGTTAGGACCTCTGTTATTTCCACCAGTATTACCATTATTGTTAAACTTTTTATTATCAAACCTTTTAAAACCATTAGAATTCCTAGTGTTAGAAAAATTTGTTCTGGACACAAAACTAGAAATCTGAGACTTAAAAACAGAAGCAGTTGAAGATGAAGGAATCCTTATATGAAATTCCTCCATGGAGACAATAGTATAAGCATCTTTGACAGTGGGCAAATATTTTTTGGTCAACAAACGGCCTCTAATTGGTTGATATACATCATTAAGACGCATAATAAATTGCATAAGTTTCATAAGTTGATCATGTTTAGGCACATCTTCTCTAGCAACATAAACACACTTAAGCAATTTAGCCAAAATATCAAATTCTCTCCGTAAAGAATTAAGTTTATGATAATACTCTGAAAAAGAAAATCACCTTGTTTGAAACTATGAAAATTTTGCATTAAATTGAACACAACAGATCCATCTAACTTATCAGAAGTTTCTTTCAATTCAACCCAAACATCAGCAGCATTATCGGAGAAAATTTAACCAAGATACAAGTCCTCTGACACATAATTCAAAAGACAGGACAACACAATAACATTACATCTTTTCCACTTATTAGCTAAATTAACACTAGATTCATAATCATTTTTCTTACAAGTACCATCTATAAATCCAGTTTTATTCCTAGTGTGAATAGCCAATTTCATAGCAGTTGCCCAGACTCTATAATTTTCAATCCTAGTTAATTCCACAGATATAATAGTGCTAACACTAAAATCATTACTATTCAAATGCAAAGAATTACAAAGATCAAGATTACTAATTAAAACCTTATTACTACTACCACCGGTCATGATATCAGAATAAACAAATAAACAGACAAAGCAGAACAAACAGACAAATAAGAATATAAGAAAAAAACAAAGAAACTAAACACAAACTAACAACTCACGCCTAAGGAAAAAACAAATTCCCAGCAGAGTGAACTGGGTGTGATTAGAGCAGGTTTTCGTACCACTCTTGGTGGTAGGTCAATGAGTTAATCACACCATTTGCACTCACTCTACTAAAACACAGTTCCTTAAAGGAGAGATAAGACTTACATATCAATAAAGAAGATGCAACGGAAGAAAGAATCACAATACTCTTAATTCACTTAGTTAAGAGATATTATGATGAATCCAGAGACCAATAATCCAATATAGTCACCAAAAACCAAAATCCCTAAATCTTGAAAAATTAGGGTTTCAAGATCCAAACTCTAATATCACCAGATTAACCAAAAAACCACTACAAACCAATAAAATCAACCAAGAATATGATGAAATATCAGATCTAAACCCAAATAACCAGATCGGATCGATAATAGCCTGAACAAACCAAGATCTAACAAGAATATGTTGAATCGACATAAGAAAAAACTGATTTAGAGAAAACCCCTAAATTTACTCTGAAACCCTATAAAATTTTGAAACCCTAAAAAACAATTAACCACTCAATTAAGCCTTGAGCACTGATACCATGTGCAAATTACAACACAGATTTCAAATAGCCCAACCAACCTCCCTTTGGTTCTCTTTTAATAATGAAAAAGTTATTACAATGACCTAATGATAGATTCACAAAGTGTGATCTATCAGAACATAACTGAACGATTACAACTCAGAATGAAACAATCAAACTATAAGGATCATAATACTATGATCAACCAAACGATTACAAGAGTAAAATTAGGGTTTGTCAATTATCAGAATGAGAGAGAGAGAGAGAGAGAGAGAGAGAGAGAGACTATGTAAGATTAATAACACAAGTTATGAGATACTTGGTCTTGATTACAACTTTTATAGCTCCATAAACCGACCTTGCAACTTAGACCTTGGATAATAACAACCAAGGACCTACAAATAAGAAAAATAACAAACAAACCCTTCTTATTAAGAAGGGGTTAGAAAACAAGATATAATTGTCCAGGTTCAGTCCCTTTACAAAGTATAAAGGATGATATCTCAACATAAATCAACTCGAACCAAAATTGTCAAGATCAAAATCTCAAAAATCATTAAACATGATAATAACAAAGCTTATATAGTTTTTTATTAATTCAAAAATGTTTGAAACGACTAGTAAACCCCAACCTCGCGCATCTTTTTTCGGGTGTCAATTTGTATTTCTCAAATACCTGGCTCGTGCAATATGCATCTGTTTCAATAACCTTAATCATGAGTTGAGATTCACTCAATGATATATTTTTTCAAGATCTCTCATCAACCGGTGATAAGACGTATTTTGTACATATTTATATGCTTCTTATTTGGTGTTTTATGCATGTTTCAGTACGATTAGTGTGCACTTTTGATACTTGGAAATGATAATTATAGGTTGATTACGAAATGACAAGGGATAAATGGCGAAAATACAAAAATATGTTACCAAATATCAAAAGAAAGCAATTCCGAGGGCTAAAAGTGTTAACAAGAAGAAAAAAATGAAGAAAACTATCGAAGGGGGTTGTCTCAGCGCGACAAACATGCAAGCGTCGCGACGATTATTATAGAGAATTTAAAATAATTTAGCGTCGCGACAAAGGCGCTCGCGTCGCGAAACGGGTATCCGGTTGGGAACCGTAACTCTTCATCTATAAATACAACTCAACATCAAAACCTTAAAAACAACTTTACCCATGAAATCTCTAAGAGCATTGATGTTCCAAGGAGGGCATGAAGAGTGTAACAAAAATACGTTTTAATATCCTACATCGTGTTGCAATGATTCCTCATTAGTGTAACACATCTTTACTTTTAATTGTTTTAGTTCCAATCATTTGTATTACAACTAGAGGGAAATGCAGATGTGTTTCCTATGGTTTGTTCACATTTCATGTTTAGTCCCCATATTTTCGAAAGTAAAGGCGGCCTCCCTGTGGGGAAACTTTCGTTGCACTCTTAGTCCCTGACCTACCTAAAATGACGGATGTGCCTTCTTCTTCTTCCTCCTTTCTTTTTTCCTTTAAATTTCTATTTTTTTAAAAACAAATTTTGAAGAACACTTGAACATCTTCAATATTTTTTTCCAGAATTAATTAAAAATATCATAAAATTTGAATTTCTAACTTTTTAATTGGGTTATTAGCCACCATCTTTTAATTCATTTCATTTACAAATTTTCAAGCAATCACAATACTCATTCATACACATATCTCACCAAATCTTCCTTTGATTCTTTCAACCTTATCATAATCGAATCCGCAAACACCCTTCTTGTTTATGTTATAATCCGAAACACAAACGCAAATGAGAAATCTTTTGTTGCTTAGCCACCACGAATCTATACCCAAACAAAAACACAAACAAGACTCAAAACACAAGATATTTTTTTATGATGAGTTTCGATCTGACCAAACACGAAACATGCAATTAAAACCTACCTTTGACCTTATTCAAGATCTTAAAGCCGAAAGTTTCTTGTGTTCTTCGTGGGCTGGTACTGAAAAAGGTATTTGTTTTGAATGGATTCGTGTGAAGCAGAAGGAAAATCATAGATGTCTTTGTGTGATTCAATTTTTGCTTATAGTTAACAGTCTTGTGTTTGATGGCTGGGTTATTTTTTGAAGGAGACGTAAGGTTGGAATGATTTTGATTCGTTTTTGTTTTGTGAATGGGAAGTGATAGATCTAATCTGACTTTGTAGAGATAAGGTTTGGTGAAGTATTTGGCTGCGTTTGATATGAGTAAAATCTGAAAGAAAATGTTGAAGATTTTCAAAGATGGAGAAGACAAGGGCAAATTTGTCATTTTAGGTAGGTCAGGGACTAAGAGTGCATCGAAAGTTTCCTCACAGGGAGGCCGCCTGCACTTTCAAAAATACGAAGACTAAACATACAATATGAGCAGACCACAAAGAGCATATATGCATTTCCCTCATACAACTATGAATTCTTCAATTAATGAAAGTATTGTTTGTTTTACTATGATTATTGGATAAACTCCTTCGTGCACTCGTTTGATCATGTAAACTAGATGTATATTTAATGATTAGGGTTTATTGTTGTTAAAACTTGTCACACACGTCTTTTATTTATTTCAAGATGCAATCACATTTACTCTTGTGTTCTATTCTCTTCGTCTCAAATTAATAGTTCATGTTTTTTTTAAATGTCCCAATTTAATTGTCCATTACTAAAAATAGATAGGGAAGTTTGATCAAGTTTACCATATTATCGTTGCTTTAAATTATTATTACAGTCTTTTTAAAGAAGACTTTAATTAATTAGTTAAGCGAAAAACTGTCATTCCGCTACACAGTAAGAAAGAAAAAACTGTAATAAATACATTATCCTTAAACTGTGTGTTTTTTGTCGGAGTACAATAATTTTGAAACGAAAGAAGTACTATTTTACAATTATAAATATCAAAGTAATTTGCATGGTTAATAGCCCTACGCCCCACATGCCTTTTATCTACATTTACACTCTGTTCTCAAGTTATTTTTAAGAAGGAAAAGTAAAGGGAAAGAAAAGTGGAGAAAGGAAGAGGGGAGAAGGGGGAAGAAAGTGGTGTTTTATATGTTGTTCTACAAATGGGAAGAAAATGAAAGCAACGTGTGTTATTAAGTTTGACATCAAATACGAGGAGCTATGAAATTACTCTTACACCCCTAAAGCAAAAAACGATATTTGAATAAAGCTGGAAATGAAAGGACAATATTGTATTTTCAATGTCATTTGACTTCTTTCTTTACCTTTCACTTCATATATGGGCTGCAGTGTGTGGCTAAAAAAAACAAGTGGTTTACCCTCTTTCCACTTAATTTACTCGCTTTTACTTTGCACAAAAAATCTTGAGAACATGTTATTTTTTTGTTTCTTTCACTTTCAATTGCTTTCATTCCATAAAGGTAACTAGAGAACAGACCGTTAGGGTCCTGCTTTAGGGTATTTGGCTACAAGTAATGGTTTTAAAGAAAAACAAATCGTTTGGTTGGTGTAGTTGGGTATTGCAACAGTAATTAATACCCTCATTGATGGGTTTTCACAAAATCCACCAAGTTTATTTGAATTACTCACATTTACATGTACCACATTTAATGCAATTCAATATAGTCTTATTTTCGATGATGTGTAAATCTCTCACCCACTCATAATTTATTATGTTACTTTTTTTAACTTACACATAATATAATAGTAATATATTAATTTTATTTTTAGTAAATAGGGATCTTTTTCCTAGTAAATAATTCAATTTAAAATAAATAACATTATTTTATTTTATACATTTAATATAGGGTTAATTACTTGAAAATGTATCATACTTATCATTTTTTGTTATTGTGTGTATTGAACTTTTTTTTTTCTTATTGTATGTTTTAAATTCAAATACTAATCTTAATCCATATACATACAAACCGGGCGCCATTAGTTAAATAAACAGTTTATAGCTTTTAGTGAGAGTAAAGGTTATATTATTGAGTAATTTCAGGCTTCGATACGACCTAACTTATGGCGCATGTTCCTAGACCAGGGTAAAGTTAAGTAATAATTACTAGGTATTTGTAAAGAGAGTGTACTTCCACTCAAGACGAATTGAGGAATTCTTTGATGTCTCGTACTAGAAAAAATATCTTACGTGGTATTACAACTATTATTAGGACTCTAAAAACATAATGCACGTCGTCTGGAAATATCATAATTGGTTTCCCGTAACTAAGATTATATTTTAGTTTTGTTAGTGACAACAAAACCCCCCCTAAATAAGTAGTCTAAACATATTAACATGTAAATTACCTTAGTTTTCTGTGTTCGATCCTGAACTTACCACCGTGTGTGGTTGGTAGTAGATTGAGTTCTTCATTTATAAATTTATATACTTAGAATATGACTAGAGCAATGACCTGATGCTAGTTTTAGATTAATAATTTAGGTTATTAGAGATTTAAAAGTTTAGTGCATGTTTGGTAGAAGGAATTAAAGGAAAATAAATGGAAATGAATTCATTTCAATTGTTTGGTTGATAAAAAAATAAAAATGTTAGAGATTTAAATTCTTTAAGGAGTTAAGTCCTTTGTTATTATCATTTCCTCATTTCCATCGTATTTTGTGTGGAAACTATTTCATACTTGCAAGAATTCATTTGAGCCAAAAAACAAAAAGATTTATTACGTTTTATTTATTTATTATTTATTGTTATGATAAATATAAAAAATAAAAATAATAAAAATAATAATAGTAATTTATTTATTTTATTATTATTATTTATTGTTATAATAATTTCTTTTGAATGATTGATCTATTGGGGCTGTTGTGTTTGAGTGAGTTATGATGTATGAAATAGAATGCATTTTATCTTGTGTTTGTATGAGGGGAGTTATATTGGATACACTCTTTTCCTTGGATACCAGGGGACTAATCTCAACCTTCCATCCAAAAACAATGAATGAATGAGATTAAAAAATATTTTTCTAATTAAAAAAACTAAAAAAGACGGAGGGGGCATTTCGGTAAATCTAACATCACACAAAACTCACGCGTTTCATTCATACCATTACTTTCTCTCTAACACATACTAGAAAACACACAGTTACTTCAACTAAAAAAAGGATAAATCATATCAAATCGCGATAAAATGGATAAATCTCACGTTGACGAGGTTGTTCATCAATAACACACGCTGCAAAATGATCCACTTGAAGCGTCAGCTCAAAATCCGGTTCAACTGTGGGTTCAAAATCCGATTGAAGGTATTGATTGACCTATAATACAGAGAACATATAACTTGTTTAGATAGTATAGGTTTATTATGTATTTTAAGGCTGTGAGTTGTATTTAGACGATGATTATTAATGTTTTAATGAAGATTTAAGTGAAAAAATGTGTGATTATTGGTTAATTTTCAATGTTTATTGAGGGTTTCTTGATTTGATTGTGCTTTGGTGATGATACATGTGATTATTTTTCAATATATTATTTTTAATTTTGGGTTTTATTGATGTTATTGTGATTTTGTGAAGAAAAGTGTGATTACTAGTTCAATTTCCACTATTAACTGTGATTACATTGATATTGTTGTGATTTTTTTGATGAAATATGTGGTTATTGGTTCTAGTGTGAACTGAAGTTTTATTGATTTTATTGTCATTTTGTTGACGCGTATTTAGATGTTTGGTTGAAACTGGTATAATTAAACTGTGTTATATCACAAGTGATAATTGGTTTATATATTGTTTTGAGTGTTTATTGACGGATTAAATAAAAAAGGTGTGTTGTCAACGTCATATTTTTATTGTTTTCGAAGGTTTAGTAAGGTGATTGTGAGTAATGTATTGTTTTTATGGTATATCAAATGTGATAGTTAGTTATGCGTAATTTAGAATTGTTACTGGAATTATAGTAAAAGATCTTGACTAGGTAGCTTGCTTTGCTAGTGCGACTGATAAACCAGGCTCATTTGAGAGGTGAACGTTAAATACTTGTTAAATGTAAGGCAATGATGTTACTTTATGTGGATAACAAGTAGCAAGAATGTGATTTGTTAGGTATTTAGAGATTATAATGCGGGTATGGTTGATTTGGTAGTACGTTGTCTAGCTAATATGAAAGACGAGTCAATTTTGTGCTTTTTATTTTAGTGATTAGCGTCAAGCACATGACTATATACTTTACAAAGATAGACCAACACAAATTCATGGTTCATATGCATCTTTTGTTTATGGTAATTTTGTTACTGATAATATTTGTATACACTTTGATTATGTTTATGCTTTTTGTTTTAAACTTAAACTAAATTTGATGCAACTTGTTACCTGGTTTCGGGTAGAGGTGAAAATATTGATCTATTTAACATAAGAATGGGGCGATTTGGGCTTAAATTACATTAAACGGGTCAAAAGTATGATATCAAAAAAAAACTAGTAAGAAATGGAACCGTCACACGGTTTAAAAGTTTATTATTGTGTAATGCATACAACCTCCTAAATCGTGTTAGCTATAAATTTGTTTTGTGATCATAATTACGCCCTGATAATTCAAAAAAGCATACTAGTGGAAGAAAAGATTTGGCTTGGTCAACCTGACCCGATCCACGTTCGTGCAAATTAAAATGATTCGTTTCAGCCTAAACACATTACCAGACCACCCATATTGCTACCTCTAGTTTCAAGCCTTACATAAATAACTTTATGCAAATGCAGACTAGAGATGATGACAATGATAAGGAAAAACGATTACCTCTGATCTATCCCATCCTCGTTTCTTGATTCCTGTGGTAAGGTTAGTTACTACTACAGATCCTACAACAATTCCACAACCACCTAAATATCTTGTAAAATATTGGACGACAATAGATTGTTTTTTAAGTTTACAATGCATCAGCATTTCCAATGTATAAGTAGTTAATCACAACCAAACCTGTGACAAAATGACGTGCTTCTTCATTGCTTGATGGTTTTTCTCTAATCTCCCTTCATACACCACCACCTCAAAGCCTAAACGCTTGTGGAAGAGATTTAAGATTGACATGCTTTTGGTCAGTTAGTCTCTGTTAGGGATGGGTTTGTTTCTGCGTACATGCTTCGCCTTTGCGCCGATAGACACCACGCCGCCTCGAGAGAGCTAGAGATAGCGAAACTGTATGTTAGGTGAGAGGAAGGTTGAAGCTCAATATCAATATAGTTGTGAAACTTGGTATGTCTTTTTATAAATATAGATTAACTATATATGCATTAACAGAATAGGAGACAGAACTAGACATACTGTGTCGGTTGTTATCGACAGTGTAGGGTGTGCATTTTCCTCCTTATGGCCTGCAATTCCAAATCTTGATATGATTGCATCAGCCTGATGATTCGGGAATAGATTTAACTCAGGAATATGAAAATAATCCTAGTAATACAAATTTATTCTTGCAAGATCAAACGCAACATTACCATTATTGTGTGATAACGCATTAAATTTTTCTCAGCCTAAAATGGTTACAAACTTATAATCTTAAGGATTACATGTTCGCATGTTACAAGTCTCATTTATGAGTTTCTTACAAGTTCAGCGGAGAGCTACAGCTAGGCCACACAAGAATATGTTGCAAGGAGATAAATAAAGAGCACTAAAGAGTAGCCTAGAACTCAGTGAGTACACTAATCTGATGCAAAAAGAGTCGGTTTAGGTTTGTTAATGTGATTGATAATTTTAGTGAAGATGTGTGTGATTAGTGGTTAGGTCATTTCTATTTATGAAGGTTTGATTATGTAATTGCGATTAATGTATTGTTATAATAGTATATCACATGTGATACTATTAGTTGTAATTTTGGATTGTTTGTAAATTGGTATTGTTTGTAAATTGAATGTACCGACTTTAGGAATATAAGTGAAATAACATCATGTTGTCAATTGGCTTAACGAGTAAACTACTTGTGTAAATGTAAATGAAATTGTAAATGCTCAAGATTATTTTGTTCAGAAGCTCTGAATGTATGTGTATCTAATTGCGATAAAGACGTGTAACAATTATAAATGATTCTTATACATGCAGGTTTTGCCTCATTTGTCTTTCTGAATGCGCGCACATATAGTGTTGATGTTTAAATTACCTTGTACTATTAGCATTTTATGCAAGATCACGTGTGGTGTGCAAACAATCACATATGATAAATTTTAAATCACATGTGCTTAAAGCCAAAATTGAATATTTGTTTAGAAAGTGAGTTTATAGTCAAGACTTAATATTTTTTATATTAGAAAGTAGCAGCAAGCATGCTTGGTGGAAGAAACCTGTTGTATGAGTTTCATTCATAATCCATCTCATTAAATTGAGTTTCATTCATGCTTGGTGGAAGAAAGCTGGTCTGTAAAGACGAATGTTGGCAAGAAAGCAACTCGACCAAGTCAACATTAAAACATTGCAGCAGTAGAAGATTCAACATAAAACAACTACAAACCTTATTTCATTCATCAGTTGTTTTTAGTTCTTGTTCTTAAGTTTCATAGCTTCTTCAATAAAAGTCTTGATGGATTGATGTAATTTTTATTAGCTAGTTTTTTAATATGTAAACAGATGTGGTTACTTGAATTCTTGCAAGTATTATATTTTTACAAGTTTAGTTTTTAAATATCTAACTAGATGTGGTTGCTTGAAACATCACATATGATTTACGATTTAAGTTTATTTGGATACTAAAGTTAATGTGGATAACAAGAGACTAATCCGCACCCTCTCTCTTTATCTTGATCCCATGGATAAGATTAAACCCAAAAACCATTTTCGTCTTTTTTTTTCAAATATTAGTATCTCCCGAACCGTTAATCGTTAAACGAAAAAAATATACCATCACGACGAGCATTAAATTATCTTTCTATCGATATCGACTTTGATTTACTTTCGACGGATTTTTTTTCTGTTTTTTTCTTCGTTTTGTCTTTTTTTTCGTTGTTGAAACTTTCATGAGAAATCATATATGATATTAGTGTTATATCATATATGATTTTATATGAATATTTAAATTAGTGTTTAATCACATATGATATTTTCATGCAAGTTTAAACAACGAAAAAAAAGTAAAAAAACGTGATAAAACGAAGAAAAAAAATTTGTCGAAAACATATCAAAGTAGATATCTATGGAAAGATAATTAAATGCTCGCCGTGATGATATATATTTTTTCGATTAATAATTAACGGTTTAAGAGATATTTAAGTTTTAAAATATAGGTGAAATAATAAAATCATTTTAATCTCGGTCATTGATTTCTTTTTAGATGAATGATGAAGATGATTCACTTGGTATCCAACCTTTTTTTATCCAATATAACTCTCCTTTATGATTTACTTCGTTAGTTTTATAAATCTAAAAAGCGGTAGAAAATCACATGTGATTATTATCAAAATCACATGTGATATAACATGTTACATGGAATAATTTTAACATCACTTGTGATTATACTATATTATTAAAGACTGAGATTGTTTTCCCAAGGCTTATTAATGTCACCCCGACCCGACCCGTTTCTTGCCTTCATATCCAGTCTTTATGTTTCCTTATTTTTTATTAACTCAACGATATATTCAAATTAGGTGTTTAATCATTATATGATATTTCTTTCTGACTTTTTTCTTTGTTTTTTTTGTTCTTTTTTTTCGTTGCTCTGAAACTTGTATGAGAATCAATATATGATATTTTGTGTTTTATATATCATATGAATATATAAAAATCAATTTAAGATATTTAAAATCATATATGATATTAGTGTTAAATCATATATGATATTTAAGTTTAACGCAATCACATGTAATTCGATGTTAGTGTTATAGTAATATATGTTTTTTATGCTCCAACCCTGAAAATGAACTTATTGATGAATAGAAATTGCAAATTTTACCGCCCTCGTTCATTCATATATCAGCACAATAATGATATTTTCATGCAAGTTTAAACAACGAAAAAAAAGTAAAAAAACGTGATGATTAAACGCCGAAAAACAAATTTGTCGAAAACATTATCAAAAGTTATATCAATATTTGCGAAAGATTGAGTATTAAAATTTAGCTCGCCTCGCGTGAATGATATTATATTTTTTTCGTGATTAATATTAACGGTTTAAGAGATCTTTAAGTTTAAAAGATATAGGTGAAATAATAGAAATAATTTTAAGTCTGCGGTCATTGATTTTCTTTTTGTATGATGGATTGAAGATGATTCCAGCTTGGTAATCCGAACCTTTTTTTTATCCGAATATAACTCTCCTTTATGAATTACTTCGTTACTTTTTATAAATCTAAAAAGCTGTGATAAGGGTACGACATAAATTTCCGGAAAATCTCTAACGATTGTGTATAGTAATCTTATCAGAAAAATCAATGTGATACCTCTTATACAAGATGTTCTACAATCGGCAATATAATTTCTAAAGAAAACTTGTAACAATCGTATGTGCATGTATGTCCACTACTATGTATATTAACAAGAAAATAGTACCGCTCATCGCAACACAGAATAAAATCATATTCCTATTGAGAAAATATTATAGTAGTATGAGTCATATATAAGCTTTAACATAGTGTTTAAGGCTCTCTATTTGAATTGTAGATACTAATACACTACTGACATATACATTTATCGGAATGAAACATGTATAGTAAATTCCTCCTCTATCTGACATCTTTCGAGCTATTTAATATAAATACTTATATGTCAGTTCCTAATATAACCCTCAACAGTATGTAAAAATATCAATGTGATCATAACATAGTTAGACATGAGATATAATTCTAACATCACTTGTGATTATGCATTATTATTAAGACAAATAAACACAGATAGATATCATTAGACCCCACTCCATGATATTATAAAAATAAAAACAATTATGTGATATAACATTATGTGTAACACCAAAGTCTTCAATGGCATAAACCATCCATATAAGGCCTTCACTAAGAGCTTCTAGATATTTGTGCTCTTTCATTATCGTGAACATCTACAAAATCCAGGGAAAGAACACTGAATATTACTTCAATGTCACACTAAACACTAAACACTAAACATAAAAAGGTACCATTTGCTTAGGCTCACTGAAGTTTATCTAACTTATTCTTTCAAAAACAAACCATGGGCTCACACCTCAAGAAATTGGTTAGGCATTTCATAGCTTAGGCACGAGTCTTAACATCAGTCACCCTTTTACATACCTATCAGCATGTGCAAACGTTAAATCAAATATAAAAACAATTTACATGGCAATGTTCGTTCCTAAAACTCAGATTAAAAGGGACGAAGATGGGAAAAAAATTTAATTAGTTGATTTTTAAGCTGACACAAGTTTTCTCACTCTAACCAGGAACAACACAATGCAAGCGAATTATAATCTCAAGACGAGCTGTATCATGTTTCTGTGGAGTTCGGTGCTTCAACTTTTTCTTTGAATGAGATAATTGCTGCAAGACAGATGGTGATGTAACTTAGGCAAAATCTTGTTGGTAAGACTCAAAATCACTGTAAACACAAGTAACCTATCTATAGCAAACTTGTCATGTTAAATATTAAGAAAAAAGGTTATTCCTAAGTAACCATGGTTAAAGGTTGCAGTAGGTATCTGATATGCTAAAATTGCATTATCCTTGTTTGATTCATATTTAATGAGATCATTCAAATGGCGCTCTTGCTAGTATGTAGTTACTCTTAAACAACATAATGATTCAAACAAATAATAGTATCTTCTTGAACAAGAGATCCTTAAGAGTTATCTCAGTTGGCTGCAAGAAACAAGCAAGCCATGAAATTTGATGAGTATAATATACCACTTGTAATTCAGGACAACTTAACTTACATACATTAGTTTCGAAATATCGCATACTTTATGTAAGTTATTAATCCTAGTTTAACATCACATGTGATATATGCAACAAACACTAATTTATAACAACTTCAAAATCTTTCACACATGTGCCTAATCATAATTTCATAATAAAGAAAACTTCATACAGTGATAAAAAACTTCAAAGTCATACATATTATATTGTAATAAAGCTTCATAATAAAAAAAACTTTTATAAACATTAAAATAGATTTGTTTGATATACATTAGTGTTAGTAGCTTAACATCATATGTGATATTATATAACTATATAAGAAACAACTCATTTACAAAAAACAGTTCCTAAAACTAGTCAACATCACAATAACACTTGATATACAGTAGCAAAACTTCAAATAATTACAAATTATAAATAAAACATAATATAAGTACATGCGAGCTTACTAATAACATTTTTTGACTATTCAATGTTTCTAAGCAATTATCTCTTCCGTATACTGAACCGTAACATCACACTCTGTTGCAACAATAATATCCTCCCCTGTTCGATTCGACTCGCTCGTAATCGTAATTTCCTCAATCGTTTGTTTTGAATCCATAGTTTATATACAAAAGTTGAATCAAGTTAACTTATAATATGATCAAATAGCTTCAATTTTGATATTTAATTATTAGATTGTAATCGATTACCTTGATGAAGCGGCTAAAAATTAAATCTGATATAAAATCATTGTTGTTGATTAATGTGATGATAACACTGATAATGAATAGAGAAGATTGTGATGATAAGTTGATGATTTTGATTATCAAAATTAGGTTGAAAAATATGTTACAGCTGTTATGTACTTATGGTGGAAGAAAGAGAATCGGGGAGGAAAAAAGCATCGAAGTGTGTTTGTGTGTGTTTTATGAGGGCTTAACAGATGGTATTTTTATTTTTTTATTTATATAGTTGACAAAAATACCCTTGTAGTGTAAATTGTTAATTTAATCTTATTCATTGGATCAAATGAAGATAGAGGGTGAGGATTGGTCCCTTGGTATCCAAATAAACTTTGGTATCCAAATGAACTTAATTCTTGGACATAAACATGTCATCACCATCTCATTAATTGAGTCAACGAAGTAATTACGGAAAGTCTTAACCGGAAACCATTAATTTTCAAAATTATAGGAACTTTTTTGGAAAACATTAATGTTCGAACCTAAAACTGGAAATCTTTTTTGACCTATTCTTCAAAATTTTATAATCAGTTTTAATGATTATTAACTTTCCAAATGTCAAAGCCTACCACATTCATTATAAATACCACGCACACACACACTTACACTCACTTTTGTTCATTTCCATCTCTTCTCCAAATATCTATATACACCCTCGGTAAAGATTTGAATTTTTCAATTCATGGATGTTTGAATTTTATTGTTATTTTAGTTATATCAGAAACATTAATGTTTCTTTCTCTCTTTGTAGTTAAGAAAATGGAGATTAATATGACTCAGTTGTGTGACCTCGATCCCATGCTTTATGATGCCAAGATACTGGCCCGTGTGATCAGTATTTGGAAGTCTCACCCCAAATAAAGACCTAATGAGGTGTGGAGCTTAGATGCAGTCTTGCAAGATCAGATGCTAATCTGTTTGGTTGCTAACTAAATATTACTTTAATACATATAATAATAGATGGTGTTTGTAATCAGCAGTATGAATAATGTTTTAATTTATATTCATGTTTATGTAATTCTGGAGTTTTTAACTAAGGATATGCGTGAATAACAAAATATATGTGCCTAATATACCAATACATATTTGTGACAAAGTTATGTAATTATGGAGTTTTTTTTATTGGTGGTAGAAGAGTAGTTGAATATTTTAATTTCTATATTTATCATGCTTACCGACTTGAACAATGTTTGATATTTTGTAAGAGTAATTATGAAACATGTTTTCAAATAAGTTATAAAACTTTTTTTTGCAAATAAGTTTTAAAAAGATATACAGTATATGGAACATGTTTTCAAATGGCAGAGTTGTTTTGTTCATGTTTAAAGTATTCTCAAATATCAACATATAAACAATAAATATAAGAAATACTAAACCTTAAAAGTATTTGATCATGAAGCTGATGACGATAGACAAGTTGGTGAAGAATTAAAAGATGCATCTAATGATGAGATACCGCTTTCAGACGACTTTGATGACAGACCTAATGAATATGATCTTATGGACAGTTTCATTAATGATGGCCCTTTGGAAAATGAAGCGACACAAGAAGATTCTGATAGTGACAATTGATACGAGTTATCACTAATTATTTATGTTTATTCAACAAGTTTTAGCTTTCTTTTTAATTAAGTTTCGACTATGGATGTGGTTCTCTTAAATATCAAACTGTATTTTGTTTATTACCTTCCATTTAATCTAAGTTAATGTTATTATCTGCATGTAAAGAATTATTGGGTTGATCTTAAATTGTTTGTAATTGTTACAAACAAATGTTCGGCCTTATTAATTGACCTTCACTTTTTATGGTAACCGTTGATTTAGTCTATATTCATTGCCTGAGTTATTGCTGATTGGAATCATTAAATTTTTTATAAAATCATGCTATATTTATTTCCTGAGTTATTTGAACTTTTCATTGTCAATATTTTTATTTGTATTTTCCTAAAAATTGAATACTTTCATCATTAATATTTTCCTAAAAACATGCTAGAATCTTTAACTGTTTCTCTTATAAAAACAACATCAATGTTTCTCTTAATTCATCTTCACTTTTTACGATAACCATTGAATTAGTCAATCAATTTTTCCTAAAATCATGCTATATTCATTGCCTGATTTATTACTGGAATCATTGAATTTTTCCTAAAATCATGCTAGAATCTTTAACTGTTTCTCTTAAAAAAACGACATCAATGTTTCTTTTATCCGACCTTCACTTTTTATGGTAACCATTGATTTAGTCTATATTCATTGCCTGAGTTATTGTTGATTGGAATCATTAAATTTTCATAAAATCATGCTATAATCTTTGACTGTTTATCTTATATAAACGACATTACTGTTTCAACTTCAGCATCACAAAATTAAAAGAAACTAAGAATTTTACATTTATTTTTTAAACATTATATCAACCTTAAATTATGTAAACAATAGCCAACAATTATTAAGATGTCAATGATTCTTTCAATAATACCTTAAAACTTGCCGCCCAACGGGCGAGCCTTGAATCTAGTCTAGTTATATATAAAAGAAAACATGATATGGGACATTGGGACTAAAAATGAAAGTCAACGCAAACCACAAGTTCAATGCTGTAATTTGTTTAAAAAATAGACTAACGGTTAAAGTTATAAAAAACATGACATGCGACTAACGGTGAAAGTCGACGCAAACCACAGAGACCATTACTGTAACTTTTTTAAGTGGTAGACGGTCAAACAGGCCACTTTCGGTCAATATTACGTATATTGAACAATATTTGAAAGTTGATTGGCGACGTTCAGCCATAAAATTAGTATGTTACGTATACCGGTTAATCTGAAAATATATTTTGCGTGTCTATAGCTTTCACCCATTAATTTATAAAATAATTAAAATGTATTCATACATGGATTTTTAAATTAAGATGTATGATAAAGTGAATAGATAACAATAAAAATAATTTCAAATCTGTTATTAACAAAAATCAACGTACAATAAAGTTGAAATTCTTGGACATAAATATGCTAAAATATGTCATCTGTTAAACTTTATATTTTTTGTTCCGTATTTTTCATGTTACAGTTTTATAACATATACAAAATTATAAAAATAAAAAAAATAAAAAAATGAAAAAAACAGGAAAAACCAGGGGGGGTACAAACGGCTTTTTAGGGGGGCGTACATGATAACACGGGAAAAGGTGCTACTATTGGTACCCCCATGGTCCGCCAAAAAGTATAAAAAGGTACAAAGATTCCTTTTGTACCCTCATTTTTACAGTGCAACACAGTTTTTTATCAGTTTCTGTTCCGTAATTTTTGACAGTTTCATACTCTTGACCTGTTAAACTTTATATTTTTCGTTTTGTATTTTTCGTGTTACAGTTTTATAACATATACAAAATTATAAAAATAAAAAAAATGAAAAAAACTAGAAAAACCAGGGGGGTACAAACGGCTTTTTAGGGGGGGGGGTACCAATAACATAAGCCCACGAGAACATGAACGTGTCAGACATAAAATGGGATTTCCTAAATATTTGACAATTAAAAAGTGGGGTTGGTTATTGGTACCCCTACAAAGCCGTTTGTACCCTTCCTGATTTTTCTTTTTTTCATTTATTTATTTATTTTTTATTTTGATAATTTTGTTATATTATAAAACAGTGAAACGCAGAATGCGGAACGATAATTATAAAGTTTAAAAGTCAAAAATATTAAACTGTCAAAAAGTACTGAACAGAAACTGATAAAAAACTGTGTTGCACTATAAACTGTGAAACAAAAGAAATCAAAAGTATAGAACATCCGTACTTTTGATGGGCCAAAGGGTACCAATAGTAGCACCCTTAAAAAGTTTGGATCGTGGGTATCGAAGAAGCTTTAACCAAGCTTTTCAAATACTCAAGACACAACCTTAATTCATATGCCCCCACAGTAGGGATGAGTATAGGTCCAAGACCGGACCGGACTGGCCAAAACCGGACCGGACCGGACCGAGGACCGACTTGGTCCAAAATGCCGAACCGAGACCGGGCCGAAATGGTACGGTCCGGTCCGGGTCGGTCTTCGGTCCGGTCCGATCCTACACGGCGTAAGCTTCGTGTTTTTGGTAGGACCGGACCGGACCGAGACCGAGACCGAAAATACAAAAACCCCGGGGACTTAAGACCGGACGCAGTCGGTCGGCCGGTCCTGATCGGTCCGTTTCGGTCCGGTTCGGTCCGTTCTTTTGATCCGGTCCGGTCTCCGGTCCTATATGCTAACCCCTGCCCCACAGTCTTACTTAAAAAATGGTCTAATGTTTGTTCACTCACTCACGTGGGACAAAAACAAAACTCATTTCTACTCAAGCTTTTGTTTACATGCCTCAATTCTCATATACACTAGCTTCATGTTGGACACATATTAATTCGATAATAGTTACATTTTGAAGTTATAAGACTGAACATAATGGGAGAAAATCTCTTGGTCGGTCGTCCTAGGTGGAAGGAGAAGGACGCGTCTCCCCCCATTACGAACGAACACATAGGACGCTTCCCCCCTCGACCTTTCAATTGTTTCGGTCTCATACATGACTGAAGAAATGGAACATGTACAACCAAAAAATATTACCGTTTCCCATTAAATGTTTAATTTAATTTTTTTTAAAAATTAAACTCTCCTCCATTCACTATAAAATCACACTTTTTCAACTTTTAAAATTCAAACACAATTATATACAGAATTATATACACTTTCATCAACTTTTTTAAATGGCTTGTTCGCTTCCAACAAATTCATGTTTTTAATTTCCGTATTGTGTCAAACTTTCCGTATTGTATTTTCATATTTTTATTTCCATTATTTTATTTTGGTATTATAATTTGTAATGTTTAATTATTAATGTAATGTTTTTTAATTTAAAAAAAAATTATTCAGTCGCTTGTGCGGTCACCATTATGGGTGTTTGGTCTGTTTGTGGTCTTGAAGAGAGAAAGTTGAGTTTGCGTTGAGTTGACGGTCACTTGTGCGGTCACCATAAGGGCTTATGGGGGCTTGGGCTTTTAAAATAAGCCGGCTTATAAAATAAGTCTCGTTTGTCACGCGGGCTTATGAAAGGGCTTTTAAATCATAAATTACTCATAACCCACAAAAATATCTAACATATACTAAAAATTTATTTAATTATGTCATTTTTAATAATTTTGCAATAATAAGCTCCAGCACCGGCTCATTTGTCAAACAAGTTAAAAAAATACAAATTTCAATTTCGACTTATAATATAAGCCCCAGCCCCAACAAAAGCCCCGACCCCAGCTCTAGCCCCAACCCCAGCTCATTTCCGCCAAACATACCTTTAGTCTAAAAGATAAACCCGCTTATTCATCGATGAATGTGTAAACCTGCTTAAATCATAAAGTTGTCATGTCAAACCTCCTTGACATAAAATCATCATGAAGACCACCGTGATAGATTCAAATATCACTTTAGTCTTAAACAAGTGTAGCATAACACAATAACGTTTTATATTAATCTATCATCTAAATCAGTAAGAATATGTTCAATTTTCTAAAACCAGGAGAAACTTAATGCTTAAACGTGCGACTAAAGTGAATACATAAATAAGATGATACGTCCCCTTAGACGTGGTTTGAGCATCGTACTTATTAAGAATTAATTACAGAAAATCTCTACTACTTTCTAAGATATTTAGCAATTTCTGAAAATGAGAAGTAGTAAAATTGTTAAGTAAAAAGATTACTATAAAAAAGAAGTCTTAAGAATTCAATCATAAACACTTTTAAAATTTACCCGTTAAAATACACTCACCATCTCCGTCATTTACTCCTAAACAATCAAACCCATATCTAACATTACAATGAAAAATGGTATAAGGTTTTTTCGCGTAAGGCAATAGTTCCACTAGTGGCAGTGATTAACCTTACATTAATGATTTTTTATCATTTTATAGTAATGTTTTTTTTATTATAATGTAATGTTTTTTTTATTATTTATGTAATGTTTTTTATTTTTAATAAAATTTAAATGTGTTTTTAAAAAATTAAAGTGGGTATTGAAAAAGAAAAAAAAATTAAAAAAATTCAAATTTTGAAAAAGGTATCCGTTATTTTTTTTTGGGGGGGGTGGGGGCAAAGTTAATTTTTTATAATAAACGTGGGCCGATGATGCGTGGGGTGTTAACACGGCCCTAACGCCGTGCATTTTTTGACGAATTTAGTGTCATAACGCCGGATCTGCATTGAAATCGCCCCCACGGCGTATGATACGACCCTCTAAAATACCAGATGTGTTGACGGGAAAAGACAGTTACATAAGTGTAACGTGTTTAATGTGTTGCCAAAAGAAAAAAGGGTTTCTTTTGACTATATTTCGATATGACGTTTTAATTTAGCCCCTTTTTAGACATTTAACACTTGACCAATTTAACCCCAATTATTTAGATATGTTGTCCCATATAGCTAGTGGTGGAGATTACAAGTCCATAATACAATACATTTTAGCTAGAATGAAAAACTCAAAGTTATGCCGATTTATAATATGTGTAAAAAACGACGTATTATGTACGTTGTAACAAATTTTTTTTGCCCCCCTTTAACTCAAATTCTTGGCTCTGTCTCTGTTTGTAGGCCCTGTGCAAAAATTTATCTTTGAAACTAAAAGTAATGGTTAAAGATATGTCATATCAATTATTGAAAAAGAAACATAGTATTTTAACAATCTAATGTCACTTTTAACAAATAAACAGAACATAAAATCATATACCATTAACATTTTTTTTGGAAGTAAATTTTGAGGCCCTAAAAATACAAAGAGGTATAGATTTTGAGGCCCTTAAAATTTCGAGGCCCTGTGCGATTGCACATCTCGCACACCCTCTTATACGGCTTTGATCAGATCGTTGAATGAGTAATTAAATTAACATGAATAATACCTAAAGTCTAAAGATTTAAGAAAAAAATAAAGTTTGGTGGATGAAATTTCAAACATAACATCACAATGAACACAACCCTGCTAGGTTCAGTATCACCTTGACCAAGGTTGTGTCTTAAACCACACTAAATTTTTACATTGGTCGTATTAATTAAGTAAAAATGTGGTATACTGGCATATTTTTACGGCACATAGTTTTTTGAACTAATGAATAAAGTTTTGCTAAACAAAAAAGAAGAACATCCAAGGGTGAAGTGGCTTACCACAAAGACCATTCACCATCATCTACCCCCTCATGTTTCACACCTTAACAGAAATTTATTATAAGGCGCTATGAGGTTTGTTCATTCACCCATGTGGGACAAAACCAAACTCATTCCCATCTTTAAGCTTTTGTTCGACGTTCATTCATGCCATATTTTATATTGTTTTACTAAGATGAATTACACCCACCCACATACGTATTAAAAAGTCGTTACAGTTTTTTTAAATATGTAGCTAAGATGATATGTGAGCTTAATTTGTTAGTGCTACTTTATAACTCGTTACGTAAAGGATAATACTGCATATTTATGTCACATGTATACTTTTTAGTATACACTTGCAGATAAATGAATAGAAAGGAAGTCGATGAGAGAGGGCTTGTAAGTTTAAATAAACCATTTCTGTGGCAACTAATTGTCTGTTAAGTAACACTTGCACCATTGTATTTCTTTCTACACAATTGTATAAATTTTTATCTTTTAATTTGTGGGTCCGAACAAAAGTAAATCATTGAATACATCTAAGATCATATGGTTAAGAAAAAAATGAGCAAATGATTGACTAAAAACAGGATGTAAGCTAAAATTGAGCTTATGAAAAGGAATAAGCTCAATTGAGCTTATTGAGAGCTTATTGATTAAAATCGACTTAAAATTGGAATCAAAGTTCAAGTAAGCTTTAAAACTGAATTGATATTACTAGAATTAATGAAGTACAAGATTAGAAGGAAGGAGTACAAGTGCTTTAAAGCTTTTTGCTAAAAATTGAAAGACAATTGCTTAAAAACGAGAAATTACAAAGTGAAAATTGAAAAATAAAAACAACTAACTACTTTTTTAAAACTTCTGTCTTCTCTTTCTTTTATAAGCTGCTTATGTGTTTGTTGTGAGAGTAAACAGCCCAAAGTGTATTTCCAGCCTTTGATTACATGTTTGTGCTTCTTTTCTTCAATCACAGCCGTCCCTTTTGCTCGAAATTGGTGGGATTGCCACCATGGCATACTTTATGGGTTCTAGGGATAGTGGAGGGGGGAGATAGGGAAGAACCCTGGGTTTTTTGGTGGGAAAGGGTAAAAGGGTTGAGGGTGAACCCGTGAGTGGGTTTTGTGTTCAAAAAAAGCGGGAAAAAGGGTTGGGGGTATAACAGAGTTAGGGGAGACAGGGTACAAGTTTGAGAGATTGGCAAAGTTAGTCCCTCATGGTTACTTATTTCATTGCACCCATCGTCCTTGTGGTTATATAACTTTTGGGGACTTGGCAAAACAAGTCCCCAAGAGTTATATAACTCTTTGCAACACTCGTCCCTTTGGTGTACAAGTTAGGATAGTTGGCAGTTATGCCCCTTGTAGTATAACTTTGGCAAATAGGCAGTTTGGCCCTTCTCTTCTTTTCTCCTCTTTTCTTCTTTAAATATAGGTTTAGGGATTTGGCAATTTCAATCCCTAAACTTATATTTCTTTGACTTTTGGCCTCGGGTTTGACTTGGGTTGACTTTGACTTTGACCAGTTGACTTTTCTGTTGACTTTTTGACTGGATTGACTTTTCGGCTTTGATTTGGCTTTATCTTTCACAGTCTTTTCCATTCCGAGTCCGGTTTTGTTGTTTTGGCTTTGTTTTTCGTCTTTTTCTTAGTTATCCGTTCCTGCACAACACAATTAGCAAAACAAGCATATATTTGGCATTTTAAGTCCGTTTTTGGTTATTTTAGCTCGTTTTTAAAGGTAAAAGGTATGTGTAATTAAGCACATACCAAAATCCCCCATACTAAGGTATTGCCGTGTCCTCACGCAATGTTATGAAGTAAACAATTACGAAAACTAAGAATCTCAATCCCCCCTCGACTAATAACTTTGAAAAGTAGCAAAGTGTTCGTCAAGGGAAACTAAAGAATCAAAAGCTTCGACAAGTCCCGTTTTCACCATTTTTTATTTGTACACTAGAGACAAGCAACCGGCTACTAACTAACCCCGAGAATGGTGTCAACTTGATGATTTCATCAAGATGTGGATCCTTATGTGATTCCCTTCAAGAGCAAGTCCGTTACCAACACCGTTAATGCAAAAGCTCTATGGGATCGTTTAAAAGAATGTTTTTCATGACAACAAAAGATGCTAGGGCAATCAAATCTCCGATAAATGAGCTTCGGTCTATCAATGATTCTGGCAAGATGAACGTCAAAGAATATTGCTAACCAAAATTACCTATGTTCTGATAGGCTTTATAAACCTGTTGTGTTGTCATGACAAAAACTTGGTCCTTTACACCACAATGGTTTTGGACTCTAGTGTGCTACCCTTGTTGAGATTATTCGTAAACTGTGAAACCTTCCCTTTCCTTGAAAACGTTCATAACCATGTTGCATTCAAAAGAATCATCATGCAATAGCTGACTCCTGCTCTTCCAACCGATTACTCAAGTATGCTCGTCGTCAACACAGTTCTTTTTGCATCCAACCAGTCCAAAAAAGCGCAACAAAGGTAGACCCAAGACAAGGCCCTCTAAACTCCTCAATGTTGTGAATCATATTAATAAAGGCACCTGTAAATTTGGTGATCGGTGCAAGGTATACATCATATACCACCGAAATCGGTCCGGTGTTACATAATCATCTATGGTAGGCATATTGTGATCGAGGCCTCCCCCCCCATTGTCTACTCTTCCCAGTTGAATAGAAATACGTATTGGGCTTCTCAACCTCCTTTTGGCTACCACTCTACTCGTTTGGCCCAATACAATCAGCAAGTCCTACCCTCACAGCCTAACAATTAACACACCCCTTTTTCTTATGTTGTAGTTCAACAGTCGGCCTAACCAGTTCTTTTGGCGGCCCACTAGCCGCATGGATATGGTACAGCCCAACAGCAGCATCAACCGGTCCAACAATAACATAATCTTCACAGTTTGCCCTCCAACAGCCAAGGTATTCTCAGGGCTGCGCCTGCTCTTCATACGTCTCAGGCCACTTCATTACCAAGTGCGTTCAGCACTATGACGTTGTACGACCCAACTTGGAACATGGATACAGGTGCAACTTCTCACTTAAATTCTAATGCTCATAATTTAAGTACTCTTTTTAACTTGCGTTTATACCCATCTATTCATGTTGGCGATGGTAACTCTATTCCCGTTACCAACACCGGACATAGCATTATTCCATCTCTACATCGCCCCTTACATCTTTACAATGTCCTTATAACACCGAATATCATTAAAAATCTCATTTTTGTTCCTCAATTTACTAGAGATAATAACTGCACCATTGAATTTGACGCCTTTGGTTTCTCTGTGAAGGATTTCTTGACTCGCCATATCCTCCTTCGATGTGACAGTTCGGGTGATCTCTATCCAGTTACCAAGTCATCAACCGTTCCTGCTACTTTTGTTTCTACTAGTTCCTCTACTTGGCACCAACGCCTCAGGCATCCCGAGGATGATGTCCTTCGTTCTCTCTTTTCTCGTTATTTAATTTCATGTAATAAAGAGAGGTCTCCACATGTCTGCCATGCTTGTTAACTTGGTAAACATGTGAAGCTTCCTTTTCATAGTTTTATCTCTAGTGCTAAACAATGTTTTAATATTATCCATTCTAATTTGTGGACCTCTCCAATTGTTAGTTCAAGTGGTTTCAAATATTATGTTCTCTTTCTTGATCATTTCTCTCATTATTTGTGGATCTATCCCCTTAAACATAAATCTGATATGTTTGGTAAATTTGTGCATTTTCGAAAATACGTTCAAAATCAATTTAAATGTGACATTAAGAGTTTCCAATGTGATCATGGTGGTGAGTTCGACAATAATCAACTACACACACTTTTTGCTACGCATGGCATTCAACTCCGCTTTTCTTGCCCCAAAACCTCTCAACAAAATGGTAAAGCCGAACGAATGATTCGAACCATAAATAATGTCATTCGCACTCTCCTTTTTCAAGCACACCTACCCCCGTCCTTTTGGGTTGAGGCCCTCCATATGGCAACCTACCTACTTAACCTTCTTCCTTCCACTGCCATTAACAATGAAATTCCTTTCTCTAAACTCTTTCACAAAGAGCCCGACTACTCCCGCTTACGCATCTTTGGATGTCTTTGCTACCCTCACCTTCACTCACCTCACAAACTTGCCCCACGTGCCACCCCTTGCATCTTTTTAGGATATCCTGCCTATCACCGCGGTTATCGTTGCCTGGATCTTGAAACTAACAAAATCATTCTCTCTCGCCATGTCACCTTTGATGAAACTCAGTTTCCATATAAATCTATGACACCCTCCTCCCCGCCCTCCTACACATTTCTAGATACTACACCAGCTTCTCCTATACTTCATCACATCCTTAACGCCAAAACCCAACAACCTCACATCCAAACTCAACCAAACTCAAATCAACAGCCCAATAACCCTTTACCTAACACTGGGCCTCCTATGCAAGCCCAACAGCCACAAAACCATACTGGGCCTTCTACAAACGCTACTGAGCTTCCAATTACACAACCCCACGAACCCATTCCTCTTACGTCCCTACTAAATCATGTCCGAACCCCTCGGAACTCACTGCATGGTCACTCGTCTAAGCCTGGTAATCGTGTAAACCTTATTCAATTGTTTATCTCTTCACACTTCACCTCTTTCTCCTATTCCTAAATCTCCGTTTCTTGCTTTAAAAGACCCTAATTGGTCTAATGCTATGCATGATGAGTATAATGCGCTAGTTAAAAATGGTACTTAGATTCTTGTACCCAGGCCTTCGAATGTCAACCTGATTTGCTCCATGTGGTTATTTAAGCATAAGTTTCATCCTGACAGTACGTTGAGTCGCTATAAGGCTCAATTAGTTGCTAATGGTAGTAGTCAGCAGCTTGGTGTTGATTTTGATGAGAATTTTAGTCCAGTTGTTAAACTGGCCACTATTCGCACGGTTCTTAGCCTTGATGTGTCTCGTCGGTGGCCTATTCACCAACTTGATGTTAAGAATGAATTTCTTAATGGTGATTTATCTGAGATGGTATACATGCATCAGCCACCTGGCTTTGTTGATTCACGATATCCTTACCATGTTTGTCTTTTACAGAGATCTTTATATGTTCTAAAACAAGCACCTCGTGCTTGGTTTTAGCGGTTTGCAGGCTATGCCACTCGGGCTGGATTTTCTCCTAGTCGTTGTGATTCTTCATTGTTTATCTATACACAGGGTTCTCAGGTTGCTTATTTGTTATTATATATGGATGATATTTTCCTCACAGCTTTCTTCCTCTGTTTCTACTCGGAATTTAGACTCTCTGCATAAAGAGTTTGATATGACTGATCTCGGGGCACTTAATTATTTTCTTGGCATATCTGTTGTTCGTCACTCTACATGATTATTTTTGTCTCAAGAAGGAAGTATCTCTTCACTTCTTTAGCGTGGACTCATTGGTTAATTGTAACCCGTCTCGGACACCGGGTGTTGACACTGACTCCAAATTTAGGTCATTTCGAACGGTGTTCTAGTCAGGATCCATAACCATCTTTACCGCTAGGTCTTGCGGGGGACTTCAGTATCTTACCTTTACTCGCCTAGATTTGTCCAATGCAGTTCAACAGATTTGTCTCTATATGCATGATCCGAGGGAGCCGCATTTTGCCACTCTCAAACGTATCCTACGCTATGTTCAGGGCACTCTGGATCTTGGTCTTTACTTATATGCTTCTGCTACTACATCTTTAGTTGGTTACACTGATGCTGACTGGGCTGATTGTCCGTCTACTCGCTGGTCTACTTCCGGTTATTGTGTGTTTCTTGGTGATAACATGTTGTCTTGGTCTGCTAAACGACAACACACCATCTCTCGCTCTAGTGCTAAAGCAGAATATCAAGGTGTTGCTAATGTTGTTGCCGAGACTGCTTGGATTCGCAATCTCCTTCGTGAGTTACACTCTCCTCTCTTAACTGCTACTCTCGTTTATTGTGATAACGTTAGTGCAGTTTATATGTCGGCCAACCCGGTTCAACATCAACGCACCAAACATATAGAGATTGATATCCATTTTGTTCGTGATATGGTTAAAGGTTGGTTGTTCGGATTCTTAATGTTCCTTTCGTTTTTTGTATGCTGATATCTTCTACCAAAGTCTTTCCTTCGGTTTATTTTGAAGATTTTTGCTCAGCTTGATGTCGTCTCCTCCCGCTCAAACTGCGGGGGCGTATTAGTCATATATTTTTGGATATTAGCTGTATATAAGTCAAGTCAAGATTCATCATTCAACTGTCAAGTCAATATTCAAGTTATGTCATCAATCAAACATTTTATTTACTTATTGATTTGTATTAGGCCCAAACCCATTGTTATTATTCTAGAATAATCTCTTGTGTCCTATATATAGGATAGTTGTTATCAATTATAATCAAGGAAAATATTAACCATCAATAAAATATTTATTCTTCAATCAAAACTCCTTCACCCTATTTTAAAGTGGGCGAACGAATGATTTGGATTGAAATTAGTGGATTGCCTTTATGTGCATGGGGTTCAAATGCTTTCAAGAAAGTGGCATCCTTATTTGGTAAATTCAAGTTTTTTGAAGATGAAGAATTCACTGCCATGTCATCAGAAAGAGTTTGTATCTCTATAAGGTCTTATAAACAGATATCTAAAAAAATTATAGTTGAAGTTAACGGGGAGATGTTTGATGTACATGTGCATGAAATAGGAACTTGGAGCATAAACATCACGGATAATACAGTGATCTCGTCTCTCACATGGCTATGTCCAATGATTAGAAAAGGACGTTTTTTTGTGGATGTTAACCCAATGATGACTTTGATTTGACTTAAATGATAAACTAAATTAATTGGCTCAAGCTACTAAAGATGAAAAAATTCATTTTGAATGCCTAAACGCGACCGATTTGAATCAGCCACGTGAACAAGTGGAAGAAGAGGTTATCAAAGTTAGTGACACATCGACCTTAAGCCGCCCACCCGGCTTCAAACATGTGAAAAGGAACTCCTCAAGTAAAAGTAAGTGTTCCACTAATTTTGCTAGACACCAAAAGAAGGACATCAAAGGTATTTTGCTTATTCATGAACTCAATAAAATTATTAAAGTTGGAACCTCGTTAGGTTATGACGTTAGAGGGTGTTTGTTAAAAACTTTCCTTGGACCGAATTGTTGAATAAAATATAATGCCATAAAAAAAAACAATTATTTAGATTTTCACATCTTTACATTTTGATAATCACAAAATGTAAAAACATTCTATGTAAAATTAAACGTAAACAAGTTATTAGTCGTAAATTTCATTTCGATAATTATATCACTTAAAGGTATGAATAAATAAATGCTTAATGCATTTTATGGATCAAGGTAAATTTTTTATCAACCTCAAACTTTTATTAAATATTTTTATAGACATCACAAAACATTTTCTACATTTAAAATAAATGTTTTATTCAAAATAAACATTTTGAATTTCAAATTTTTGGACCTAAATAAAATAAAACGGGCTAGAAAAGTTACAGAAAATTCCCCCTACACAAAAGACAAACTGGAGAGGCCCTAGTCTAGGGCGACCCCCTTAAATACACGGGCGGCCCCCTTAATTTTAAGGGGACCGCCCACCTATTTAAGGGGACCGCCCCTAGGTAGACGCTCCCCTAGTTTGTCCTATAAATACTGGACTTTTCCCCACTATTTTCTCATATTTTGCACTCATTCTTTCTGTTCTAAAACAGCCCACACATCTCACTAAAATCCTTTGATCATTTAATCATAAAGCTTTGTTTCCAAGTGATCCAAGCTCAATTCCTCAAGTGCAAGAGAATAATACTTTCATCATCAAGTGAAGAAGTATTACACCTTGTTAGAACAAACTAGATGAGCCGGCCGTACCCATTAGGTTATGATAGGTTGCTTAGTCTGTAAGCTATAGTATTAGTATAAATACATATACAATCCAATGTACAAAACACAATTACAATTACAATAATATATACCCTTTGAGGTTTTATATAGTATTAGCCGCCACAACAACCCCACACTTCTCATCATCTCGCCGTTGCCGCCGCCGGCTGCAGTCGTAAGAAACCAAAAAAAAGTACTGTTCATCGAGTACTGTTCAGCGATCACTATTCACCAAAAGTTACTGTTCATCAATAAAAAAAATTTAGGGTTATGAAAAAAGGAGAAATATTACTATGGCTATGATTCCAGCTTTCACCATGGTCGATAAAACGGCTCACAACTCTCGTAAGTTTGCTTTTAACCTTTCACCCATAAATTATGGTTATTGGAAAACAATGATTGAACCATTCCTCATCACAAATAATTTGATGGGTTATGTGGATGGTTCAATACCGTGTCCATCAAAAACCTTATCCGTTACCGATGGTGCCACTGTTCCAAAGGAAAACCCCAATTATCCAATTTGGATCTCCAACGATGCCCACGTTCGTATGCTAATCATCTCTACAATCTCAGAAGCATCTTTTCGCCATGTTCAAGGTACAACTTCTCGTGATCTTTGGTTGTCCCTTAAAAAGGCGTATGCACCTCATTCCACATCTAGGGAATACACTCTCAAAACATAACTTTTAAGAATAAATATAAACGTGATGAAACTCCTGATACTTACTTAAATCGTGCTCAAGAATATGCTGATGCACTTCGCCACCGATAAGATCTCGTTATCTTGTCGTCGTCAGTCTTCGTGAGAATAAAACAGTCTTAAAACATACAATCAAGTGCCCGTCCAAAGTCCAACTGCATTTAGCGAGTTTCATACACTCCTTAGTGATCCATAATTATTAAAAAAAAAATTTATTGGCCTATGAAAAAACTCGTACACCTATTGCACCATATGGTCCACAAGCCTTTTATGGTACTCGCCCATCAAACAACAACAGAGGTAACAATAACAACAATTGTGGCAATCGCAACAACTCTCGTGGTAACAACCGAGATCGTGATAATGGTCGTCAATTTGATTGGGCATCCACCAAAATAATATTGTATGACACTTGGCAATAGATTGGATAGGTCACATTCCTTCACAAGTGCCCTAATCGTGACCCTTTCTACTATCGCACTCGGCCATCCCTAACTTTGTCAAATACCCGTGCCCAATCCTCTAATGCTTCTTCAAATTTGGCAATTCAACACCGGATTCCAATAGTCATAGTGACAACTATTTGGAAGCGATGGACAATTCAGAGGCATATTATGGTGATGACGTCATTTTGGCAACGGTAAGGGTCTTCAATTCTTCATATGTTTCATCTAAAGATTACTCACACAAAAGATCGTTTTCTCTCAAAAACATTCTTCATGTACCAAAAATCTCCCACAATCTCCTTTCTGTTCAAAATTTTTGTCATGATAATGATGTCTTTTTTGAATTTCACACTTCCTATTTTGTTGTAAAAGACGAGTCTACACACACCACTCTTCTCACCCCCCGGCCCCAACATCATGTCTCTACACCATTACTCTTCCTCCCCTAAAGTCCATGTAATAAAGAATCCATTTTCGCTGTACAGCATCCCAACCATTTAGCAAAAGACGCTCGGACATCCCTAGTCAATGTCTTTTGCATTCTATGCTTTCTAATTTTTCTCTTCCCGTTACAAATAAAAGTCTGTCAAGTTTCTGCAATTCCACAACATAGGAAAATCTTCAAAACTACCTTTATTTGAATCTGGATTTCGAAGTAACAATATTTTAGACTTGGTTTATTGTGATGTTTAGGGTCCCACACCTTTGTTATCTTTTGAAGGTCATAGATATTTTATGTTGTGTGTTGATCATCATTCTCGTTACATGTGGATATATCATTTAGCTCAAAAATCTGATGTATATTTCACTTTTAAATCATTTGTGCAAATGGTTGAACGTCAATTCACAACAAAATTAAAGAATGTTCAAACCGATTGGGGTGGTGAGTTTCGTAACTTAGCTTCGTTTTTCTCTTCGCTAGGAATTATTCACCGACGATCTTATCCTCATACAAGTGAGCAAAACGGCTTTGTTGAACGTCGCAATCGCCACGTTGTGGAGACCGTCTTACCCTTCTTGCTCAAGCATGTGTTCCTTAAAGTTTTTGGCATTATGCTTTTGATACTGCTGTTTACCTAATCAATCGCATGCCCTCTCGCACATCGACAAACAAGTCACCTTTAGAACATATATTCAAACGGTCTCCCGACTACTCTTTTCTTCGTGTATTTGGGTGCCTATGTTTTTCCCATCGTCGTTTGTACAATCGTCACAAAATGGATTTCCGTTCCACTCTATGTGTCTTTCTTGGCTACAGCCCATCCCATCATGGATATCGTTGTCTTGATATCTTTACCGAGCGTCTTTATATTGCTCAACATGTTCGTTTTAATGAAACATAATTTCCCTTCAATATTCCTAAAACAACTTCCCCACCCCATTCGAAAACATCTCCCTATTACTCCTCGGAATCACCTTATGTAATTCCTACTACTGACCATCCAAGTCCATCTTCACCACGCTCACCAATTTCATCTCCATCATCAGTTTCACATTTGAGTCCAACTTCTCAAACTTCTCTCAGGTCTTCTAATGGTCAACCATCTCCCGTATCGACTACATCGATACCACCACCACCACCTACACACCACCACCTCCCATCAATCAGCAACGTCCTGCAAATCTTCGTCAAAATCCCAAACAACGAGTTCCCTACAATCTTTCTGCAAATCATGCTACCGTCCTCCCCACTACCATCACTGAAACAACCTCGTTTATTGTTGCCAACAACTCTCTAGAGTGGCGTCAAGCTATGAAAAAAGAGTATGATGCTCTCATGAAAAATGGAACGTGGTCTTTAGTACCTCGTGCTTCTAATACCAATGTTGTTGATGGTAAGTGGGTATACAGGTTAAAACGGGACAAGAATGGTGCTATCACTCGTTACAAAGCAAGATTTATTACCAAAGGTTTTCGGCAACAACCAGGTATTGATTTTCATGAGACATTTAGCGCGGTTGTCAAGTCGACAACTATTCGAGCTGTTTTATCACTTGCGGTTACTAATGACTGGCCATTACGCCATTTAGATATTCAAAATACGTTTCTTCATGGAAATCTTAAGGAGCAGGTTTGTATAAAACAACCTTCGGGCTTTATTGATCCACAACGACCAAATCATGTATGTTTGCTTCATAAGTCTCTTTATGGCTTAAAGCAGGCCCCACGCGCTTGGTTTGAGCACCTCTCCAAGGCTCTCTTCGATCTCGGTTTCAAAGGCTCCAAAACGGATCCATCTTTGTTTATTTATTCGCGTGGAGACACACGTTTGTACATTCTGGTATATGTGGATGACATCATTGTTACAGGTAATAATAAGGGCACTATCGATAATATAATTGTCAACTTGGATTCGCTTTTGCATTAAAAGATCTCGGGCCACTTAACTACTTCTTGGGTATTGAAATTGTTCCGCATGTGTTCGTCATTCTCCTATCTCAAAAGAAGTATATATTGGAGCTATTACAAAGTGCTGGTCTTTCTAACTGCAATCCCGTGTCTTCTCCCATGGTTACCTCGAGCTCACTCAGTTTAGATGATAGTACCGCTTTCTCTAATCCATTAAAATATCAACAAGTAGTGGGTTCTTTACAATATATTACCCTATCTCGGCCTGACATAACTTTTGCTGTTAACAAGGTATGTCAATATATGCATGCTCCGACCGAGAATCATTGGTATGCAGTTAAACGGATTTTACGTTATCTTCATGGTACGGTTGAACATGGTATGCTCATACGTCGTTCTTCTGGTTCTACCCTTCAAGCTTTTACTGACGTGCTATGGAAAGGTAATCCCGATACTTCTCTTGAAGCTTTCTCAGATGCTGACTGGGCTGGAGATTCAGATGATCGACGGTCCACGGGGGGATTTGCTATATATCTTGGTTCAAACCTTATATCCTGGACCGCTCGTAAACAACGTACGGTTTCACGTTCCTCTACAGAAGCTGAATACAAGGCTCTTGCTGACACTGTTGCTGAGCTCACATGGCTTCAAGCTCTTCTTAATGAGCTTGGAATCCGTTCATCTTCAACTCCTATACTATGGTGTGACAATCTTGGTGCAACATACTTGTCAGCTAACCCTATCTTTCATGCGCGTACAAAACACGTGGAAATAGACTATCACTTTGTTCGGGAAAAGGTTGCTCAAGGAGATCTTCGAGTTCAACATATATCTACACATGATCAAATTGCAGATATCTTTACAAAGCCATTACCAACTCCTCGATTCCTCTTTCTAAGATCCAAGCTGCAGGTTGTTGCCCGTCCTTAGCTTGCGGGGGCGTGTTAGACCAAACTAGATTAGATGGGCCGGTCCAATTGTATAGATGGGCCGTACCCATTAGGTTATGTGTTAGTTGCTTAATCTCATGTACAAATCACAATTACAATTACAATAATATATACCATTTGAGGTTTTATATGGTATCAGAGCATGGCTGACTGAGAGTCGCAGTACAACGGTATTTGGTTATAGTCGAAGCCATAATCCTTAAGTTGTGTCCTCATCTACATTACTTAAGCACAACTCGCAGATAACGCCACGTACTCTGATTTTTGCTGTAGACATTGCAGTGTAGTCTTGTATATTTGACATCCAACTAACTAACTTTTCACCTAGGAATTGTATTCCTCCAGAAGTGCTTTTGCGAGTATCAAGGCATTCAGCATGATCAGCATCTGAAAATGCAGTTAGTTCAAAAGCAGAATTCTTCGGATACCAGAGTCCCATATTGATGGTTCCCTTTAAGTATCGAAAGATCCTTTTAACCTCTTTGAGGTGTATTTCTGTTGGTCTTGCTTGATAACGTGCATAGTAACATACTGCTTGCACTATGTCTGGTCGACTAGAAGTTAGATACATGAGTGACCCGGTCATGCTACGATATCATGTATGGTCAACGGGTGTTCTACTCAAGTCTGCATCCAGCTTAGGTTTAGTAGCCATTAGTGTACCGATGCTATCACATTTGTCCATTCTATGTTTTTAAGTATTTTCAAAGCATACTTGGCCTGATTTATAAAGATACCTTGTAGGGATTGGTGGATCTGAAGTCCTAAAAAGAATTTCATTTCCCCCATTAAGGATATCTCAAATCTACTATGCATCATTTTTTCAAATCTTTTAGAAAATTTTGGGTTTGTAGACCCGAAAATAATGTCATCGACGTAAATTTGCACAAGTAGAATTTCATCCCCGTATCTTTTTGTAATCATAGTTGGGTCAATAGTACCTTTAGTGAAACCTTTGGACATTAGGAAATTTGAGAGTTCATCATACCAGGCTCTTGGAGCTTGCTTCAATCCGTATAGAGCTTTCCTTAGACGGTAAACTTTCTCTAGATGATTAGGTTCAACGAACCCATCTGGCTGAGCAACATAAACCTCCTCCTTCAGTGGACCATTAAGAAAATCCGTTTTGACTTCCATATGATAGATTGGAAAAGATTTTTGTGCAGCGTATGCTATGAAAATCCGAACAGCTTCCAAGTGAGCGACTGGTGCAAAAGATTCTTCAAAATCAATACCTCTTCCTGAGCATATCCCTTAGCTACAAGTCATGCCTTATTGCGAATTACAGTATTGTCTTCATCCTTTTTGTTCTTCCGTAACCACTTTAGTTTGATTACAATCTTTCTAAAGGGTTTTTCGACTAGTTCCCAGACTTGGAGTCTATCGAACTAATGAAGCTCTTCCTGCATTTCCTCGATCCATGCATGATCAGCCATTGCTTCCTTATTTTTTTTCAATTCTGCAGTACTCACGGTGAGCGCAAACATGCACATTTAAGGATCCGTTGCAAGTTGTCATCTTGTCTACACTGGCTTGGATGGATTTCCATGAACTTGTTTTAGAGGATGATTTTTGGTCCATCGATAGTCGGATTGGTGACGTTGGTAGAATGTATGCATATTTAAATTATCAACATTGTGTGAGGAAGACTCAGCAACTTCTTGTACCGGTGTATAGAAAGGGTTGAAAAATTCATATGGTACAAATGTGCATCTGCTGCTTGATCAGTGTTGTTTTCCTCAGCATCGACATTTGTTGTTGGATTTGTCGGTTCCTTTGTAGGTTGAATATTTGTTGTAGGTTATGTGCCTTGTTGTTTAGAATTATCAGAGAGAGAGGAAGACTTTGACACACTTTGATTTACTACAGTGAAGTATTCTTCGAACAAAGGACTGAATAGAAAATCCAACTCTTGTTGTGACGAATCTGTTTTGTCTGCTGGAGGGAAACCATTTGGAACCAGCTTTGAACTTGAAGGTTCATTGTTGTGGTCGTTAGTTTTGAGTTCTTAACGGTTATGATCAGAAGTCTTTTGTCATTGGGGTGCGAGATTTGAACTGTTATGATCAAACGTCTTCTCCTTGATTTCATCAAAGTTGAGGTGAATGGATTCAACAATCAATCTGGTTCTCTTGTTGTAGACTCTATATCCCTTTGACATTATAAAATATCCCATAAAAATGCACGGATCCTGATGTGCTGTCGTGTAGGGTCAATTATTTGATTATCAACTTTTAAATTTATATTTAGCCGACAAACCTAAAACAACACTTTAACGAGCAGTGTACCCGATCAAGATGGAGTTCGCGGTAAGTAAGGTGTCGAACACTAAGAATGAAACATTAATCCTATATTCTATCAGTATTTTAATTAGTCTATTTACTGGTTAAATCTATGCTATGTACGTTGTCTAATGATATGGGGGAGGGGTTTCAGCCTGAGAGACTCGCACAGGTTTGGTGAAAACAAATATCAATTCAATACACAATAAACATAAAAGAAAAAAATTAGAAGATAGAAAAGCAGTACAAGCCAAATGATAGAAAATTGTATTAGCCATATTAATTATGGTTCAATGTTGGTTTGTTTGTTTTAGTGCAATGATTTACTTATCTCGAGGCGGCATATCATTCTTAAGACTTAGGCGGGTCATCATCCTAAGACCTAGACATGATTAATCCTGTCACAATTAAACGTATCCACATAAAGCATCCTTTAGTTAAATTATAATCTATCTTAGGGAAATAAAGCAGTGGTGATCCTGTTAAAACCCTAGCCCAACGGGACTTTACCCACTTATTGTTTGACGGTGTTTTATATACTGGTAGTCCACTATTCAAATCTTTATTAGTTAATTAAGAGCATGATTGCTGAAACATAAACGGGTCACCTACCGGTCCAACTAAGCTCATAATTCAAAGACAAAGATAGAACGTTATTTGTGATCCTATTGGTCCAGTAATATAAAGCACGATATGGAGAGCTATCCTGGTATCTAGATTACTTTTTAGGTATCACTAGACCGAGTTGAATGATAGTTCAAATATTCAAACACATAAACAAGTATGAGGTGATAAACATAATAAACAATCAACGATTAATTAAGAAATCAATTTTAAAACAAACCAAACATTGAACTTTCATTAAGATGGCTAATACCCGAGGGTATTAGCCCACAACCATTGTAATTATACAAGCGTAATCAAACAATGAAAATCGAACGATTAAGAGAGTAAAAATTACACGATGTCTTCTATGGATTCGTGATCAATGCTTGACCTTGGTGGCTGATCTTCTCTTCTAAAATTCATCTTTAATGAGTATGGTATAAAGAATATGATATTGCACACTGAAAACTCATTTTTGAGTCTTCTATTTATAGTGTCTGAAAAAGACTCGATACGCCATATCTGGCAAGGTCGATACGGCGTATTAGGCTGGATTCCTTGGAGTGCGCGCTACGTTCATTATAAATCTTTGATATCATTCTCTATTTACTTGATGTACTATATCTTCGAATAGTTATCTTTATGGATATGGCGTATGTAGACAGCATTGATACGCCGTATTGGGAATTGGTCAAACGCGTTTTCTTGTGAAGTCTTGGCGCTGATACGTCGTATCTCTTTTGCTGGATACGGCTTATTGGTGAAAATTCAGCAATCTTCAAATGTCTTCGTTTTAGCTCCGAATTATGCGCCTTTTAGCTTGTCTTCACAAAACACTCCTGAATTACTGCATTTATCAACTTTAAAGCAATTAAGTACCAAATAATGCAATAATTATATAAAAGTGGGCAAAACAGATGGGATAAATGATATAATAAAGTGACGTTATTTGATGTCATCAAATATCCCCCCACTTGAATCCTACTTGTCCTCAAGTAGACCTTAGAAAAAGTTTCAATTTATAAAAATGTGTCCCAACCGAAGTTAAGGATTTTCCGTTTAAGCATCGTTTTGTCTTAATCACCTGTACATAACCAAGCTCCTCATGAAATATGGAAATGAAAACACTCAGATCACTCAACTAATCTAGGGTGAAACATTTAAGTAGTACGCTCAATTGCTCAGTCGTGATTAGTTTCGTATCATAGGCTTGGCAAGGATACACATCTCCACCTCTAAAGCTAAGGAGAAACAAGTCAAAAGATAAATTAGGTACTTATAAATAGGCTCGGGTTTAATCATTCTTTCAAGGATGAAGAATGATATAGGGTATGGAGCTTCTGACTTTCACCAAAGGTCGTCGTCAAACAAGGCAGCTGAGACATGCATACATGGCCGTAACGACGGAATAGACATCCATGCTCGAACACATCCTCATTCGAGTAGATCCTAAGGTTAGTTATCAGGAAAGGGAAGTAAAATGGTTGTTAAATAAAATATACAAAACAAATAGATTAAGCCAACAAATAAGGTACGGTTGCTAGTAACTTTCCCCTGACCATTCCATGATAAAGACTCGAACATATAGACAAACACCTCGATCACAAAAATGACAAAGACAACCTAAGTTGGCGTTCCTATAACGATAAACTTCCCTTACATCCCGCTCTTCACATACTTTTACAGAATAAGTGGTGATATCGGCCACTTTTTACAAGACTTTACATCGTTGATTTTGTAACGTATCAACGAATAATCGATCCTTCCAAGTAATTCCTTCGGTATAAACTTCTTTTGAACCGACTATTTTTTTGAAACAATACATAATAAACCTCGGTTTGATTCCACCGTCTTCACTATCATAATTCGTCCGGATAATTTTTTCCTTGTAACACTTTTTCTTCGGACATGACTCATAATTGCGAAAGTAGCGAAACTTACGAGCTACATAATTTCCCATTGCATTGTGCAATTTCCCGACCATTACAGAGATAGAAATTTTTTACTTTGGAAATACAAGACTTTACACGAAAGAAACTAGCAACATTGATTAAAATAGGCTTAATTCTCACAATATGTATCAAGGGTTATAGTGCGCTAGGTAATGTAACTAGTGATTTTTACAAAAGTCATGCTAAAAAAAATTAATTTTGGCCGTTTTTAAGCACTTTGCATGTTATTTTGTAAAAAAGAAGAAAAGTACGTTCTAATTCTCCATCCCCCCACTTAAATTATACAACATTCTCGTTGTATAGATAAAACAATAGAATTATAAGGGTAAATATAATTAGAACGGAAAACTCCCTAATGTTTTGCTCGTGATAATTCTCCAAGATGAGTCCTTGAGCAAAAAGCGTGTTGACTAGGGCTTCAGAATGCCCAGATAAGTTTGACACATGTCTTTTCTAGATTATACCATATCATAGTTTCATCAAGGTCCTACATAGGATATTAGAAGACAAGTGCAAATTCTATCTCGCTACAATGGTACAAGGAAACAATTAAACACACAACTGTACAGGGATCAATACGCCGTATCTTAAACCCTAGGATACGCCATATGGTTCCTGTAGAAACAATTAAATTACTAGAAATTAAATATTTTAGTTTTAAAAACCGACAACTTCCAAACACGTCTATACGCCGTATCTAGAGGGGTTTAATACGCCGTATAGAGTGTAAAGATCGTTTAACTCATCTAGGATATAATAACATTGAATAACATAATATGCAGCGGAATAAATAAGAACATCAATGTTATGAACAAGGTTTTAACCGAACATTTAAAGCCCCAATATTATTAATACGTTACCTAACTGTAACAGGATCCTATGATCCTTGAGGCTACTACATATAGACGACTATAACACGTCTATAAACTAACTAATACATAAACTAATAAGCTAACTATTAGACTCTCATTGGAGAGATCTAACTATAATGGATGCATTCTACCAGATGCCCTACATCTCTTTATATACTAGAGATGCTAGGGTTTACAAGAAAACCTAGCTTACATAGGAAGCTAACTTAATATTTCACATTAAGTCCTTGTTGTTTCATCTTTCTTCATTTGTGCATATGTAGTTTTGTAATCATCAAATCTGAGATCCTAACAATCTTCCCCTATTTGATATTACAAAACAATCTTCATATATGAAACAATCTTCAATGCTTCCCCTTGACTTAAGATCTTCTTGAACATGTCACCACACATAATAAGCTGCAAATCAATAAACAATAAACCTATAGTCTTCTTCCCCTTTTTGTAATCATCCAATAGGGGTCTTCTGTAGATAAGCAACTTGTAAACACTTCCCCTCAAGTGGTGCATGTAGATGGTTAAACATTTAATCAATAAGCTTCCCCTGAAACCAATATGTTTACCATCTCTTGAATCTCGAACTCTGTAGGCTCTATGTAGTGATCACTGATGAAGAAAACTAAGTATAATGAATTTGATGAAGAAGTAGAATTACCCAAACTTGTGTCTTATATCTTGCACTATCCACGTGACGTCAAACTTATAAATAAATTTGTGAAATATAAGTAGACCACAATCTCTTAACAAAATCCTCATCTTCTATGAGACACATACTAAGTGATAGCAAATGTGAGCATTGAGCACCATAAGAAAAATCACACACCTTTGCTAGATTTGTCAAGTCTTCGTCACCATCAATTAAGCACGAACAAGTTATCTTTAAAACCAACCACAACTTTAAGATATGATAAGAACACGCACCTGTGAAACTCAACTACAACATTAAATAAGCAATATTCAATTGTCTTCATAATCACCTCTTCAATAAATCTCTAAACCGAGCCATTAAATCAATAAGAATAAACTGTTGTTAGAAATAGTTCCATCCGAGATCCAAACGCGTCTGTTGTCCAACATCGGACAGTGCTAACATCATTAACTCACAAACCTGGCAGAACTAATAATCAACGAACAATACTAACCAAATTTGAACTGGCAGCATTAACCCGCAAATAATACTAGCAACACTAAGTTAATAAGAACCACGCTAGCAGTACTAACCATTTAACCCAGTAGTACAAACTGAGTAACACTAGCAGTATTAACATCCAAACCACTTAGCAACACTTTTTCTGTCACTAAACTGTTACAAAAACTAATGACTCCTTCCTCCCATGGCCTTTTGTGACACTATAACTGTCACTAAATTGTCACCAACCTGTCACTGAACTGTCGCTAAACTGTTGCAATTCGGGCAGTACTAACCAACTGCGAGCAGTACTAAGTTCATCAAAGACAGTATTAATCTTGGGCGAGCAGTACTAATGAATAAACCCAACTGTCCATCATAGCCGATCAATCCATAAGCCCAATATAGTATGATGCAATAATTTCCATAACCTGTACATCTTAAACATGCGTAGCATATCACATAATTATGGAAGTTACCATGAGATAAAATGTAATCCCTAAAAATCAGGGTTTACATATGAATCAGTTACCACATATCTTTCCTATAACCATGCATCATCAAATCACGTATTATAATAAACACTTCCATATATACGAATCAAGAATACCTTCCATAAAATTCGCATCCATATCATGTTCTTTTATTTCAACCATGATCCATTTACCAATTCACAAACCCTAACCAGTAGATACGCAAGAACCTGCTATTTTACTTGAACCAGAAACATACCAAGGGTTATCAATATACACAATAACCTGTGATCACAACCTTTTGTTGAATCCAATAAGCACGCAGGAATCTTCTTCCATCTAAAAAACAATACCACCTGCTGCTACGTTCCAATGATAACAGCCTGCTATTGTAATCTGCTGCTCATGATCAGATCCAAAACTTTTTGACCATATTAGGGTTTAATGAAAAACCCTAGTATAAAGACAACACTTTAAAAGTGTCGCAAAAACCTAAAAATCACCAAAATCGCCTATAACTCCCAAAATAGAAAATCATACCTTATTTTTCCTTCATAGCACGACATCAACAAACCTTGTAGATCCTAGATCAAGAGCCCCGTGGCTCTAATACCAATTGTAAAGATCGTTTAACTCATCTAGGATATAATAACATTGAATAACATAATATGCAGCGAAATAAATAAGAACATCAATGTTATGAACAAGATTTTAACCGAACATTCAAAGCCTCAATATTATTAATACATTACCTAACTATAACAGGATCCTATGATCCTTGAGGCTACTACATATAGACGACTATAACACGTCTATAAACTAACTAATACATAAACTAATAAGCTAACTATTAGACTCTCATTGGAGAGATCTAACTATGATGGATGCATTCTACCAGACGCCCTACATCTCTTTATATACTAGAGATGCTAGGGTTTACAAGAAAACCTAGCTTACATAGGAAGCTAACTTAATATTTCACATTAAGTCCTTGTTGTTTCATCTTTCTTCATTTGTGCATATGTAGTTTTGTAATCATCAAATTTGAGATCCTAACATAGAGTGTCCGGGAAGACAAACTCATGCAACAAACAATTAAAATGCGACAAACAATTAAAATGACCGGGTTGTCTCCCGGGAAGCACTTTTGTTTCAGCTGGTCTTTAGGTTCAACCTTTTTCCTTTGTTGTATTTACTTGGTACGATGTACGGTCCATCCCTCATCCTTTTTGCGGAAGATGTCATGGTAAATACTTGATACTCAATTAACAGTTTATGCCCAAGAGTCGCTTTCACGTGTGCATATGGCTAAGAATTCTTCACTATCTCCAATCGTGTATTTGATCACTTCAAATTTGTCCACTTTGCATACTCCTTCGTCGGGCTATTCATAATTTATTTTCTCGGAGTGGGGTGCGTTACTTAGATCCATACCAGTGTCCCCATTATTCTTATTATGGTGGTTTTTATCCTTTTCGTTATTAATATTCAGATAGGGTTTGGGGAATGAGTCGTCAGGAGGGTTCCTGTATTCATGCTCCTCCCATTCTTCATCGCTTGAAACTTCATAATTCAATAGTCCTTCCTCATTTCCTATTTCTATCCAGGTATGCAATAGTGCGCGTTTAGTTGTGTCATCCACTTTTTTGTGGTCATTGAACTTCGAGTTCCTCCAGGGTATGAATTCGAGTGGATCACGACCTTCTTTATCATCATCACACATCTTATCATAATTGCTAGCACATGATAGGGGATAAAATTTCTTGATATTTTTTTCACTAACTCTTCCCAGGTGGTAATATTCCCATCTCCCTCGTTCATCCACCATTTTCTTGCGTCCTTCGAAAGTGAGAGAGGAAAAGCTTTCATGCGGAGTTGAAAAGGGTCCACACCGGCTATTTTGACCAAGTTAAGTATTTCAAGAACTTTGCCGATATTCCCGATCACATCTTCTTTACACCTTCCGCTGAAAAAGTTACTTTGTAGCTCTATTATTAATTCCTTGCTGAATTCAAATTTCACTTTGCTTTCGACCTTTGGTTCAGCAAGATTTTGTTCAGTTTGCGTTTCATTCAGAATAGGTTTTGCCATTGTTCATCAACGGTTTCCTAAAATTAATCACAAATAATCAGTAGGATGTGTCCTTTGGGAAAGGAACACATAATATAGGAAGTTGAAAATGAATGATCGCTACTGCTACTGTGTCAGATGACAGATACACCGTATTCAATTGATGTGAAAACGCCGTATAAGTCTGTTGAATATCAGTACGCCGTATAGAGTTTATTGAATACGTCGTATTATTTGGGGAAAAGATACGCCGTTTAGATTGAAAAACTCAATACGCTGTCCTGATCAGAAGGTTTGATACGTCGTATCCAACTGGTGGATACGGCGTATAAGGTGATCAATCAGAACATAATACTATTTAAAATAACAATTAAATGCTGGAATTTAAACAAACAATTTAAACACACAATGCGAATAAATACAAACAGAATTTAAATAATTAAATTACACTAAACTAAATTAATTAATGGTTAGAAATACTAATAAGAATAAGGTTTAATTAATTCATTCCCCGGCAACGGCGCCAAAAACCTGATGTGTTGTCGTGTAGGGTCAATTATTTGATTATCAAGTTTTAAATTTATATTTAGCCGACAAACCTAAAACAACACTTTAACGAGCAGTGTACCCGGTCAAGATGGAGTTCGCGGTAAGTAGGGTGTCGAACACTAAGAATGAAACATTAATCCTATATTCTATCAGTATTTTAATTAGTCTATTTACTGGTTAAACCTATGCTATGTACGTTGTCTAATGATATGGGGGTTTTCAGCCTGAGAGACTGGCACAGGTTTGGTGGAAACAAATATCAATTCAATACACAATAAACATAAAAGAAGAAAATTAGAAGATAGAAAAGCGGTACATAAATTATGAAGATAAAAAATGCGTACAGAGCCAAAAGATAAGAAAACTGATATTATGCCCTATTAATTACGTTTATAAAATTGATTGTTTGTTTGTTTTAGGCAAGGTGATTTACTTATCTCGAGGCGGCATATCATTCTTAAGACTTAGGCGGGTCATCATCCTAAGACCTAGACACGATTAATCCTGTCATAATTAAACGCATCCGCATAAAGCATCCTTTAGTTAAATTATAATCTATCTTAGGGAATTAAAGCAGTGGTGATCCTGTTAAAACCCTAGCCCAACGGGACTTTACCTACTTATTGTTTGACGGCGTTTTATATACTGGTAGTCTAGTATTTAAATCTTTATCAGTTAATTAAGAGCATGATTACTGAAACATAAACGAGTCACCTACCGGTCCAGCTAAGCTCATAATTCAAAGACAAAGACAGAACGTTATTGATGACATCAAATAACGTCTATTTTATAGCATTGTTTATCCCACAATATTAACCCATTTTGTATAGTTATTGCAAAGAATTGTTACTTATCGTTTATATTTGAGAATTGCAGTAATTATAGAGTAATTGGTGAAACATAGCAAAAGGCACGCATTCTGGAGCTTAAATGAAAATATTTTAAAGATTACTATTCTAAAGACCAATACGCCGTATCCATTAAGAAGATACGGCGTATCCGTGCCTGCACTCACCAAAGACCATAGAAGATTAAAGATCAACACGCCGTATTCCAGAAG
>BQNB010007394.1:50000-85274 GCA_026074375.1 Tanacetum coccineum | reverse complement strand
ATGGTTCACTTTTTGCTATATCAAGTTAACCAAACGATTCTGGAGTTCTACTTATGAACTATAAAGAAAAGGCGAACGAAGCTGTCCAACTTTTGAGAAAGGGGAAAATGTATGAGATTGACTCTCTTTTGCGTTCGACGTTGATATTTTTTTGCCAAACACTAAAATCGAAAAGAGCACAACCGAATTTAGTAGTGATTACGTATTGATCTTTTAAACCACTCAGCAGAAAAGGCAACCTTATACCTCCAAAGAGCTTTTTGTATGGATTTACTTTCGTAAAACTTGGTGCATGTTTTTAATCCCACATCGGGTAAAGAAAAGAAAGTTTACACATTTATATATCGTGTCATAGATTGCTTGTTATAATGATGTTTCGTGTTATATTGTCATGGTTTTGCATGTGAGGTTGTTAACTCGTGGGGTGTGTTAGCAACAACACGTGACATCATGACAATATAATACAAATTCTCACTTTTTCGTTACCGAAATGAGTATGTTAGCAACCATCACAGACCCATAGTTTTAAAAAGCGCGCCTAGGCTCAAGCTCTAGGGCTATTTTCAGATCGACACTTTGCACATGCACAAAGATCGCTTGTTATAATGATGTTTCGTATTATATTGTCATGGTTTTGCATGTGAGGTTGTTAACTCGTGGGGTGTGTTAGCAACAACACGTGACATCATGACAATATAATACAAATTTCTCACTTTTTCGTTACCGAAATGGGTATGTTAGCAACCATCACAGACCCATAGTTTTAAAAAGCGTGCCTAGGCTCAAGCTCTAGGGCTATTTTCAGATCGAGGCTTTGCACATGCACAAAGCTCACAAAAAGCACGGAGTCTTGGGCTTTAGAGCCTTGAGCCTAGGCGCGCCTAGAAAAGGTGACGGATTGTGATTTTTTTTTTTGAATATAACATTCATCACCCTTATATGTTAATAATAGATAACTTAGAAACTACCTAGAACTAATTAAACCAACCAATTTGAGTGTGTGGTCGTTCAATTCAAGTGTCTGCACATATAAACTCCTCCATCTATTTTAAACATAAGATAATGTAATCTTGTCATGCCATGAATCTTGATACATTCCTTGATATTTTTAGTTTAATTATTCACTCTTTTAGATACATTAAATATTTTAGTGTTATTCAAGTCATCATTAATATATAAATTCTCAGTTAAACTATTATAATTTTCTTCAATTCAACGCGCCTCGTATTTATGAAGCCTGTGCATTGGTCTGCCAAGACCGTGACAATATAATATTTTTTTTATCTATTTCGCACTGTTATGAAAACCGCACAGGTCGGTTAACCCGGTTTAACCGGAAACGGGAGGTGAATCTGGTTTTATGTTGCCACCGTTGAACCGCTTGAAACCACAAATAACCAGTAAAACCAGGAAATAACCAGAACCGGTGAACTGTAAGACCCGACTTTACAAGCATATTAATGCTCATCAAATAGCAAAGCAGTGAGTGATATCCACCCAGCTCCACCTTATAACGCCAAACCAGCCATAGAGACCAATCCTCATCGAGCCACACAACATCTACTCTCATCACTCTAAATGAAAGGATGAGCATCTACCCAACCCTATTAAATCTCAACATTGGCAACGGGTCTAAACGGCTTCTGGTTAAAACGAAATATTTTCAGTGAAGGTTAAAATGGGTTGTGTCAAGTACAGTTGTCCATGTTTTCAGAAAATACACATATACATAATCAATGTATAACTAATGATCCGAAAAAATACAATCAAAATCGACCCGTTAACTGGTAAACATGTCACAATTGCCACCTCAGTTTCACCTGTCGCATTTACTCCTTCCCAGTGCTCACGACCTGTTCTTGTTATTCTTCATGTTGCAGACACCAGAGTATCTAAAAGAGGGTCATCACAGTATTGATATCTACATTTTCACGGAAGCTCAAGAATTAAAGCTGAGACAGTAGCAATGACCAACTGATTAAACAGTTTCATAATGCGAGAATAAGGTTTAAACAAAATGAGTTAACTGTTGATACCGAAAATCCAGGGCATTCTTCACTAAACCAGAAGATTTTTTTAAAACCAAGTCAACCACATACATCCATTAAGCTAAACCAACTTAAAACTATCAACTACGACTCAATCACTTTTAACCAGTACAAAACCATTTGTTCCTCCCAATCTGCGTTTTCAACTCAATCATTATTAGACGAATCACTACCAATTGAAGCAACATCTTGGGAAACCTTCATGTTCCGAATCACTACAAGTGTGGAAACCTTCATCTTCCTAATCACTACTAGATGAAGTCTGGAAACCTTTATCTTTCAAACGAGAGAAAACCTATCAATGCAAATAGGACATAATTACAACAGTGCAAAACTAATTATAATCAGGGAAATTAAACCGATAAAAAAAACTAGCAATCACACCCCTAAAGAACAAAAATTCTAGCCCAAATGGAAGGAAAAGAAAAAAAAAAAAAAGACCTTTCAGAAAGAAAAAAAAAACTATACCTTAGAACAGTCATCCCCAAGTGTAATATTGTTGACATGGCCAAGGCTTTGTAAAAGTCCCTCAAGCATTTCTTCTTCCACATGTTTTATTACAACTTGCATATACCAAACATACACCACGTTAGAATAATCTAACTCAACTTTGACCAACGAAGACACATTTACCAACAAAACCTCCCGCAAAGCCATATCATGTTTAATTGTTAGTGACGAGATGTAAGGAGCATTTATTTCGATACTATCTATATAATTTTTCCAAAGAGAACGCTCATACTCAGAGTTGTATTGAGAAAACACCAAGTTCTTAACACTCTTTGAAGTGATATCAATCCGCTTATAACCATAGCATTCATTCAACTCTAAAGTTTCCAAACAAGGACTTCCCGACAATAATTTTCCAATCATATCTTCATCTAGTTTTCCTCGTGATATACATAGACACTTAAGTTTACTCCAACTAATCACACCGTCAAGAGGAGGACTAAATACACATCGATCAACTTTCACACGAGTAAAACACGAATTGTTGAAAAACAACTCATCGTCATAGCTAAAGTCAGCTATTCCTACATCCCATAACCGTATATCAACTTCTTTCACGTTACGACTAACAGCATAATGAATCCAACTAATAACTTTCGCTTTTATCTCAACATTAGCCCGACTATTGTAACACATATTAAACTTAAACATGTTAAGGTCCAAATGTGTAGTATGACACTTCATTAGGGTTTTGTCAATAAACGAAAAGTAATTAGTGAGATCACTAGCAAAACTGAGATCACTAGCAAAACTTCGGTCCGTGACGTCACTAGCAAAACTTCGGTCCGTGACATCATCATTGGCCACGAAAACAAGGTTAGGAAGTAAAGTCCAAAGATGTTGCCATCGTTTCGAAAGTGTGCATGTCGTTCTAATAGCATGTTTTGTGGTGGGTAAACGAGAGATGATTTCGACTAATAAGGAATCTGGTAACGAACTTATTCTATCTTCTTTAACTCCGTGCTTGATTTTACGGCGGTAAATAAGCAATTTGAAGCGCTTTGAAGATCGTCTTGGTTTCATATCTAGGGTTAATCAATATTCGATGTTAAATTAACCATTAAATGCATGCACAATGATAAAAAAATTACACAAGCAATCACCTATAACCATTAAAAACAATGTTTTGTGGCATCCAAAAACTGTAATAAATCATGTTACCAAACACGTATAGGACTATTAAGAATTTAGAATTTTGGTTAAAAAATAAACTCAGAGAACTATCTTAACTGATTTCCTTAACGTTGTAAAAGCTTGTTCTCGTAAGCTTAAACGTTTACACTAAAAGAGAAGTATAAACATAAACAAGTCTAAAACACATTTAGTTTTTCGCTTATGTTAGTAAGCTTTCTTTTTGTGGCTTATTTTATAAATTATGTTGGGACCTGATATGAACTTCCTATGACACGAGGAAAAGTTTCAAAATAAGCAACAACTTATAAAACATAAGCCAATTTCGGCTTATATGTGGGCTTATGAGCTTATTTGATTTCGGCTTATATTTCATAAGCCCCAATTTTCTGGCTTATTTTGAGACTTGTGGACTTATATAAGTTTATCACGAAATGGTAAACTTATATAAGCCCATAAGTATCAAAATAAGCCCGGGAATTGGAGCTTATGAAATATAAGCCAAAATCAAATAAACTTATAAGCCCACATATAAGCCGAAACAAACACCGAGGCAAAATTTTACTTGTTACATTTGAAAAACTAGAAAAGTGAAACCCGGCCGGGTCAAGCCGGGTTTTATCAAGTCAACCCGGGTTTTAAAAGATTGATTAAAAACCCATAAATTTGATTAAGCATTGAATCGAACAGTTGGCATGCAGGCTGAAGAAAACACAAAGCCACATATAATAACGTTGTTATCGTTTAGTACCTTAACAGCAGCAAAGTTATTCAACAGAAAAAATTTGGTTGTAGTTTAGATGGAGACTGGATTCTCAAAGGTTTTCATTTCTTTTGGGGATAATAATGTTTAAAGTTGTTAATATGAAACACAAGTTGCAACTTTTTTTAATAATTTTTTTATAAGTTAGCTGTTGTCTGTAATATGAAACACCTCATGTTTTTAATAGGTGGGTGGGGCAGTTAATGGAAAAGGATTCAAGGAATAAAGCAAAATCACAATGGTCGTCCTATTTGTTATATTTTAGTTACATCAGGTCGGCACCTATGGGTGGCAAATAGAGTGGCGTCTCTTTCGGCGTGTTCAAAAATCTCCAACCTAAACCAGACTTTTAAGATAATCGTGTCAAGATTTGGACCATAACCTAAACACTAATTTTGTTAAAATGAGTTAGTGTGTCGACTCGTTTTATGATTTGAATATATATTTTAGTGGATATATGGAATATAATTAATTTGTTTGTAGAGTATTTAAAGCAACACGATAAATATATTGATAATATCAATTGATTCAAAGAAAAATAATACAAATATATTATCGTTATAATAAAGATACAAAATATCGTATCATAATTAGAAATGAAAATATACACATAACATCTATTATTGATATTCTATTATCTATTTTAAACAGCTAACGAGATGTAATCAGGGCGAGAATCTTATCACAAACCTAACTTATATATAAAACACGTCAGTCGTGCCGACCTATTCCCTACCCGAACTTGTTTAGCTTCGAACCTAATCAATTTATTTTCGTGTCGGTCCCAATACCGTGTTTCGTGTCGTGTTAAGAATCGTCACCTCTAGCGACACCTGTTTTTGAAACTAGTTACCATAACAGTCTCTATTTTGGATGAACTCTTAGATTAGATGTTAAGTTTGTCCACATGCCCTCCACGCGAAGGCATTTGTGTCCATTAGAGTATGGAGTATGGTGGCTTGCCATAAAAAGCGGATGGTATCAATAATAAAAATTAAGACGGAAACGACACAAAATCTCCCATCCACACTCTCCCCTTAACAAACCACAACTCCACCCAGAAGAATCAACTCCGACCAAACTCCACACTTAGGGACTACACAAGCTTGTCACAATAAAACCTCATCTCGCTCCCCCTCTAAAATACCATCACTCAAACCACACCCAAAACTCCTCACTTGTCTGCCCCACCACCAGTCAAATTATATTATATCTTCCATATTTTTCACACAAACATAATTTATTTCATTAAAATTTAAAATACAAACATAAATTTAAAAATATAATACGAAATTCAAAAATACAATACGAAAGTTGAAAATGCAATATTATAAAAAACATTACATAATAATGTTAAACTAATGAAACTGTATCCTTAACGAGAAAACCTTAACCCCCATTTCTCATTGCTAAATAAAGGTAATGCTCTGATGGTTTATGAGTAAAAACAGAGACATTAACAAGTATCATAGCAGCTCCCACAATAATATCCTTTGCATATCCACCCTTACCAATGACTTTGTGATGTATTGTTCCTGAGAGATCTTTCATAGTAACGTTGAGATCGCCAAGCGCATTCGGAGAACAAGACTTGACTATTGCAACAACTTGCTCAAGTTTTCCTTTTTTGAGAAAGTTATTGATGTCCCCCCAAACAGCCCAGTTACAGTGCCACCAGTAGCAATCACATAATTAGTGGCGCTAAACCACACCCCACTGTTAAAATCATCATCCTCACCCACATCCTCAACAACCTTCTGCCTGTATTCTTGGGTCGACATAAAGCCCCATCCGAATCAAGAATAAAAACATTTTTTTAAGCAGCTTGGCGCGCTGAACAACACCCGCAGGACCGGGTATTATCCTAACTGGATTTGGGGTTGAGGAAGATGGTTCAACACATGTGCTACTAGAGAGCTGAACAATACCCAGATGGAACCGGGTATATAGGTAACTATATTTAAGAGGTGTAGAAGATGGTCAACACTAGCGCTACTAGACGAAGTCAGAAACCTGTGTTAAATGGAGATCAGAATTATCTATATCAAGGCTGTATTCCCATGGATCATTTTCGTTATTGAAATTGGAAGCCATTTGGGAGAGTTGGATAAAAAGTTGTGTGATATAATGAGGAGATGGAGAATGTATATATAACGGAAAACTAGCCGTTGGAATTCAAACATTACATTTTATTTAAAACATTATATTAAAAAAAACAATTAAAATATTACACTAAAATAGTTCCTAATACTGATGACTCGTAATTCTGAATCATAACTCACCACCTCCATTGCCACCCCAAAATTCCATAGAGAATTCATCCATCATCATCTTGTTTTTGCCTATTTTCTTCTCTCGTGCTTTTTCTCATTGCTAGTCTTCTAATGTTTCTCTTAAGGCTTCTTCATCTAGATGTAGTTGATGTAGCACTTTCTCAGTAAGATATAAATCAGCCTGTGATGGCGAACAACCTACACTTTCTTGTAAGCAGTAGTAGTATTTTTCTAGTATCCAAGCTAACTTAGCATCAATTTGTTTTTCTAGTTTTGCCGCCTTTCCGTACATAGAAAGATTCAACTCGTAATCTTTAGCAGAATCTTCTTTTAAGAAACTGTCGATCAAAGCACGACTCTCTTGTGAAATGTCATTACATTTCTCGTAAGCATTTATAAGATCGTCTTTAGCTGTGCATGAATTTTCAAATTGCAAGGCTAAATCCAAAATCGCGTTCTGACGACCCTTATCTTCGTTAATTAGTTTTTGAACCAAAGCTTCGACTTCAGAATCGGTATGTGAAAGTGAACAAGCCATTTAAAAATCTTAACAAGTTATATGTTATAATTTTTGTTTGGGATTAAATGTGAAAATTAGGTAAAAAAGATGGTATAATTTAATTTTTTTTATACCACAACGGCTAGATTTTAAAATCAAACCGTTTAAGCCTTTTCTCCTTATCTACGTCGTGGCTATGGCGAGATATACGATTTTGAGTGGTGGCGAGCATGCATGGTGTGGTGGCGAGGGCTATGGCGAAGCCACGTCGGATGTGACGAGCCCCCACCGCCACCATACTCCTTCCTCTTACCTTTACCCTTGTTCCATTAATATTTCACCCACCCCGCTAAACACACGCAAATTCTTATGCTAACAATATAGTCTATCAAATCTTTTTGTTAAAACAACAAATTTTTATTAGTAGATTAAGACTTTTGATGTTTCTTAAATTTAACGAGAGTTATTTCTACTACATATGATAAATTTAGCATCACCTTGTATAATATATTAGGAGTAAGTTTGGCGGAACATAACCATTAGCAGTAGTATCAATAAGTAGTAGCACTAGTAGTTAGCAGTTGTCACTAACTGTTTGCTTAATAAAATCGTTTGATAACATAGTTGTAGTTTTAATTATAAAGTGTAAAATGACGTAAAAGAATATATACACATTAAAATAGAATCTGATTAAATATATTTGAGTGTTTATATGTAATTTAATAAGCATAACATTAGCGGCAAGTAATACTTTCTCTGGAAGAGTTTCGAATAGGAGCAGTTACACAAAATTGAAATCCTAGTTGTTTGTCGCCAAACAAGTTTTGCACTTAAGACGCTTGTTGCTAATCGCTAGTTACTCTAAAACGCTCTAAAATGTTTGTTGCCAAACATGTTCTAGGTAGTTTTTAAGGCGTGCATAGCATAGCCCATTTGACACATTGAACCCGCTTGATCCGTTCTGCTTCTAAGGCTAGTCACTATGGGGCGGTCGACCGACTCAGTCGCCGTCGATCGGAGTCGGTCGCCCCCATAGTGGCGAGTCGGTCGCCGCTCAGGTCGCCGCTCAGGTCGCCGGAGACCTTTACATATGTTGGTCATCCTTAAGACAATTATCGATCGAGAGAAACATAACTAAAAATAGTATTTTTCAACTTTTAATAATAAAAAAAAAACTTTTTATCTTTAAAATTTTTAACCCCTTAACACTATAAATACCCACTTATTTTACAATTTTATACACAATTATATACACTTTCATCCACTTTTTAAATGGCTTGTTCGCTTTCACATACCGTCTTTGAAGTTGAAGCTTTGGTTCAAAAACTAATTGACGAAGATAAGGGTCGTTAGAACGCGATTCTGGATTTAGCCTTGCAATTTGAAAATTCATATGCTTACGAGAAATGTACTGACATTTCACAAGAGAGCCGTGCTTTGATCGACAGTTTCTTAAAAGAAGGTTCTAATAAAGATTACTAGTTAAATCTTTCTATGTATGGAAAGGCGGAAAAACTAGAAAAACAAATGGATACTAAGCTCGCTTGGCTACTGGAAAAATACTACTACCGCTCACAAGAAAGTGTAGGTTGTTCGTCATCATAGGCTGATTTATATCTTACGGAGAAAGAGCTACATCAACTACATCTACATGAAAAAGCCTTAAGAGAAACACTAGAAGAATAAGCAATTGATGCAAAAGCACGGGAGGAGAAGATTAGGCAAAAACAAGCTGATGATGATGAATTCTTTTTGAAATTTAGGATGGTGAGAATTGATTCAGATTACGAGTCATCAAATTAATAAACTAGAAACTATTTTAATGGAATGTTTTAAATGTTGTTTTAACTTAATGTTTTAAATAAAGTATTGTTATTTTAAATTCCGTTATTATATTTTCAATTTTTGAATTCCAACGGATAATTTTTCGTTATAAATACCCTCACCATCTCCTCATTATATCACACAACTTCTTAACCACCCATCTCAAATGTATTCCAATTTCAATAACGAAAATGAACCATGGGAATTCAGTCTAGATATAGATGATTCCGATCTCCATTTAACACCCGTTATACGTTCCTCTAGTAGCACACAGGTTGAACCATCTCCTTACACCCCAAATCCAGTTACGATAATACCTGGTCCCGCGGGTATTGTTTAGCTCTCTAGTAGCATACGTGTTAGAGATATTCTTTTTGGTTGGGATGAGGCAGTAATGTTGACACAAGAATATATGCAGAAAGTTGTTGAGGATGTGGATGAGGATGATGATTTTAACAGTGGGGCGTGGGTTAGCGCCACTAACTATGTGAATGCATTTGGTGGCACTGTAACTGGATGTTTGGGAGACATCGACAACTTTCTGAAAAAGGAAAAACTTGAACAAGTTGTTGCAATAGTGAAGTCTTATTCTCCGAATATCTTGGCGATCTAAATGTGACTCTGAAATATTTATCAGGTACAATACCTGGAACAATACATTACAAAGTCCTTGATGTGGGTAGTTATGGAAAGGATATTACTGTAGGAGCTGCTATGGAAAGGATATTGCTCCTTTGATTGAAGAATGAGTTTCTGATAATGAGGATGAAGTTGAGTCTCCTATTGTGGTAGAAAAGAAAACTGTTGTTCCTACTATTCCTAAAGTTAATGTTGTTAGACCAAAACAACAAGAAAAACCAGTTAGGAAAACAGTTAGGTATGCTGAGATGTACAGATCAAAAGGTCCTAGGGGAAACCAAAGAAATTGGAATAATCTGAAGTCCCAACAGCTAGGAAGTGACTTTGTGATGAATAATAAAGCATGCTTTGTCTGTGGAAGTTTTGACCATCTGAAGAAAGATTGTGGTAAAAGGATAACAAAACCAGTGTGGAAAAATACAAGGAGGGTGAATGATTACTATTCTACAAGAATGACTTACTCTAATCCAAGAAGAAATATGATTCCACAAGCTGTTTTGATGAGGTCTGGAATAAAAGCAGTTAATACTGCTAAGCCAAAGGATGCACATAATGCTGTCAAGAGGAAGAGGTTTAATGCTGTTAAAGCATCGGCATGTTGGGTCTGGATGCCAAAGAACAGAGTGGTAGATCATGTATCTAAAAACATCAGTGCATCAGTTACTTTGAAATGATTGGATTACATTGATGCACAAGGAAGATTCAAGTATATGATGGATTGGGTTCCCATAAGAAGATGATTTGGAGGATCCTTCTAAACAGGGGAGGATATGAAAAATATTAATGAAGATCACTTTTGTTCAGATCGATGCACAGGCTCAGGGGAGGCAAGAGTGCAGCAAAGAAAAAGACGAATCCAGAAAAGTGTGTGTACACAAAGTGTTAAAGATGTAGACGTCTAGTAGAGTTGGTGTAGCCCTAAGGATCTTTGATCCCTGTTAGATTGTAACCGTTCTAGAATTGATCATATAGAATTGGGGCTTGGTGAAAACGTATGAATGGTAAACCTTGTTGAATATCTTTGTTCTTATTCCGCTTTGTTTTTATAACTTATGAACATTGATATTATCCTAGATAAAGGTCTAAACAACCTGAGCTTAAACGATTTTCACAATTGGTATCAGAGCCATGTGGCTCTCGATATAGGATCTATAAGGTTTTAAAGAAACCCTAAAATCCTAATTTTTAAGAAATCGTGTGGTGAAAGTTTTATGGGGTTTTGAAGATTCAGTGCTATAATGATGCTTATAATCATCCTCTCTACCTGTTTGGGTATGCAATACGATTGGTAAGCTTTGTTACTATTTATTTGGGTTTCTTTTTGATCCGTTGTGCTCTAACTAATCAAACCCTACACAATTAGCGTTTTTATATTTTTCGGATCTGATGTGGTGTATACACGGCTTGGTATAAATCAATTCAAACTCTTTTAGGGTTTTCTTGATAAGCCGTGATTGTATAAAGTTGGGGTTTGCACTAATGGTATCTATGGTGGTCATGATTTGGAAGAGAAGGATGTTAATGTTATTCTTGATCATTATCGTGCTTAAATCAGAAGACATGGAAACTTTCAAGGCAATGATCTAGATCAGCTGGTATACAACTGGTAATAGGATGGTTACTACTGCTAGGGTTAGCAGTTACTACTGTTGGATTTGTATACAAAGTTAATGTTGTTAAAGAAGTTAATGCTGCTTGGATATAGTTTCTGCTGTTTGTTTAAATTAGTGCTGCTCGACTCAGTTAATGCTGCTAGGGCTCAACTATATACTTAATGTTGTCAAGGATGGTTAATGCTGCTAATATACTTTGTGCTGCCTAGTATGGAAGAACAGTAGTAAGTCATGAGTTAATACTGCTAAGGTATAAAAGCAGTTACTACTGTTATTATTGTTAGTTAATACTGCTAGCGTTAAAAAGCAGTTACTACTGCTTGTGCTAAAAGCAGTTAGTTACTACAGCTTGGGATTAAAAAGTTAATATTGCTTCATGATATTAATACTGCTATTGAATTTAAGCAGTTAATACTGCTCGGGTTCAATAAAGTTAATACTGCTTCCTATGTTAATATTGTTTGGGTTAAAGGAAGTTAGTACTGCTAGAAGCAATTACAACTACTAGCGTTGTCCGATAAAAGAAGTTAAAACTGCTAGCTTTGACAGATATCAGATAATACACACATAAGATTTTAGGTTTTTGGTTCTTAACTGATTTAAAGGCTCGTATTTTATTGGTTTAATTGATTACGAAGAAGGTTGTTTATGACTTATTTGAAGATGAAGTAGATTTTTCAGATGCGTGTTCTTATTATATCTTTTGGTCTTGGAGATAACTTGTTTGGTTATATACGGTTTATGATGAAGACTTGATAAAACTAGTTTTTACCTGATGTAAGGAGATACATTGTAGTACTCACAGGTATTTACTATCACATGGTCAGTGACTCATGTAAGGCATGCAGATTTATCAAGAGATCGAGGTCTACTCATAAAACGAAGAAGAAGATTATGAGTTCTTATCATATTATAGTGCAAGACATAAGATACAAGTTTGGGTTATTCTACTTCAGCATCAAATTGGTAATACTTAGTTTTCTTCATCAGTAATCATTACATAGAGCCTACATTCAAGAAATGGTTAACATATGGGTTTCAGGGGAAGCTTAATGTTAAAATGTTTAACCATTTATATGCTACATTGAGGTGAAGGTTTTTACTACTGCTAGCCTTTGTTACTACTGCTAGTGTAAGTTTCTACTGCTCAAGTTCATTTTTCTTATGGTGCGTAATGGTGGGCAATTTGAGTTGTTGGAAGGCTGAATTAGAAGTGTGATAGTGGTTCGTAGTTGTGAAGATCAAAGTTGCATACTTTAGTCTCCTATTTGATATTGACAAAAAGGGGAAGAAGATTTGATGATTTGCAACTTGTATTAAGGGGAAGTTTCATTCGTATATTAACTTCAGGGGAAGTTCGTGCTTATTTGGTTTTGTCATTATCAACTAGGGGAAGATTGTTGGGAATTATATTTGAGTTGATAAGACAAAACATGAATGAAACAAGATGGAAACAAGAAGGACCAAAGTCGTCATTATGGGATTCTACAAGATGTAGGAGAAAATGAAGATTTGGTCAAAAAGAGATAAAGATGAAAAGATATCAAGATAAACATTAGATGATTTACTTATTTAATATCTTTTATTAGTTTCCATGTAAACCTTAACCTCCTTATACTATAAAAGGAGGTCCAGGCATATAGTTTTAGTGTGCCAAAAAGTGTGTGTGCACCAAAGCTGTAAAACGTGTTGTGTGTGTGGGTTTACACGTCCCACAAGAGATAGATGCTAGCATGGTGGTGTAGCCCTAAGGATCTTATGATTCCTGTTGATGTAACCGTCTTACCATTGATCAGGTAAGATTGGGGCTTGTAGTAGTCATGTATCTTAGGTGATGATGATGAAAAACCTTGTATTAATAACAATGATTCAACGTTTGAATATTCCGCCTTTGTTATTAATTCATCCTAGATCATGTTCTAAACAAACAGGAGCTTAAATGATCTTCACACTGCATTTCTGAAGGAGCTAATCTGTAAGGGCCTCTGGCTACTGGTGCCGCTCCTGGAATCAAATCGATTTGGAATTCTATTTGATGATCAGGAGGAAGGACGGGTAGGTCTTTAGGAAAAACTTCTGGAAATCCTCTAACTACTGGTATATCTTCCAGTCGTTTTTCATCTGACTTCTTTTTCATTACTTGGGCTACGAAAATTTGACATCCCCGAGATATATACCTTTTGGTTTTAATACAGGATATAAGGTTTAGTCGGGTCTTACTTCGATCACCTCGGATAATTAAAGTTTCACCGTCGATAGGAATGTGGACGACTTTCTCGTCACAGAGAATTTTGGCATGATACTTGGACAACCAGTCCATACCAATGACGACGTTGAAACTACTGAGTTTAATCGGCATGAGATCAATTTTGAAAGGTTGGTTTAACAAAATCAGGGTGCAACCCTGGATAACGGTGTTAGTTGTCACACCCCGCCAAGGCGGAAACACGAGGCGTAACATCATGGATATCATCACAACACAATTGTGTCAACAATAGAGAAACACTAAATGCATAACTAAGTCATAATGACACAATGTGTCATGACAATACCGAAAACCAAAAGAACGACATCTTGTATTAATGATAAAGGGTCTCACCAATACAAGAACAATATCTCACGAACCTAATAAAATCAAATAACATTCAACAAAATCCAAGCAACAAACATAAACAAACTCAGGAGCGAACTCCAATGCAATCCTAGCGGTCATTCTAGCCACTTCTCTTAACCTTAGTATTTTCATGAAGCTCACCTGAAAATGATGCTTAAAAACGTCAACACAACGGTTGGTGAGAGTCATAGGTTTAAGACACTCAAAACAAACCTTTAAATCTAATTACTGTGATAAATAAAACATAACATAGCAGGACATACAGTTGGATTCAAATACTATTGAATGCATTCTGCGTTCAAATTGCACAAAACTTCTAGTTAGCACAGGAACTGGGTTTACTTCTAAACCTACGAGCTCACCAACTTTATGTTGACCTTTCGAGTATCATTTTTAGGTGTGATCAACAGTTATTATTGGGAGGTATTGAAAATCAAAGACCTCCACTACCTGGATGTTTTCCAAAAGACAAGAGTTTTTTCTTTTGTTAAGATTGTATTTTTGAAACAGTGTAAATCTAAATTTCATGTAAACCTTGTATGGTATAATCTTGTGTGTAATGAAATCTTAAACGTCGCATCGGTCGTGTTTCTGCTCTTAGTGGGGTGTGACAGATTTGTATCAGAGCCAATGTTATAGAGAATGCCTGCTTTTCTAAAATAAAAACGCAACTATAACTAAACTAAAGTTTTTAAAAAACCCCGAACATGACGAAAGTTAACTAGCCCGAGCATTTCATAAACTAGCAAGCCTTGACAACTATCGCCTAATTTACTAAGGATCAGAAATGATGGGGGTATTCCCTTAAGTTATGTACGAGGGAGGTGGGATATAGAAATTCTAAGATCACCTAAACATGACTTGCCATAGAACGTACAGATTTCATACATGTACTTTCATTTTATACTCGTACATAATGAATTATCTGAACGATTGCCAAATACCTAAATCATCATTGATTGCCTATTAACTTGCATGATTGCTTTGGCTACATTATGTGATGCCTTGAATACTTGTTTTGAGTTCCTATTATCTGACCACTATTGCCCATGCTTATCTTGCATATTTGCCTTGCAAGCTCTACATGTGGCGCTTCCTACTATATGAATCTCTATGCTCATATTTGGCTGACATGCTTGCCTTGCAATGCTCTATACCGCCATGCATACTCATAGCTTTTGCTACTGCTTAACTTATAACAAGCAGGTCTATGATAGGTAATTTCAATTTTTGAATACAAAAAACTAAACACTATTTTTTCGGACACTTCCTAACATTAGGAGTTGTCATACCTACCAACGTCGAATACACTATTTTAGATATAGTAGTTTTGGTTATACTATTTGGGATACACTATTTTGACATACTTTCTTTATATACTAATTTGGGTACACAACTATTCAGTTGTTGCCCTATGCTATTACGTCACGGTTATCACATGCCCTATCTCCCCCACACTACTCACTTGTTAGAAAGTTCTGAATACACTGCATTTTAAACCGACGAATTGGATTATATCCTTAGTTATACTAAGAACAACTCACTGACCAGCGTAGCCGCAATTAGTGGCTTCTCATACAATTAAGACCTTAGAGACTACAAATAGGACAATAGGATTTATGAAAAAGTGATAACTTTTGGTTGCGTCCCTCACGTCAGTAATGATAACAATGGCCGTGATGAGGTGTCATTTTATACACTTTTCCAGGGTCGTTTAACCCCCTAAATCGTGCATTTATGCCCAAAATAGGTACTTAATCGTTCCTTTTAAGGTATTTAGCATTTAGAAGGCATTTAGAGGAAATACATGTGGCTTTGGCTCATTTGGAGAAGAAACGGACAAGAATACGGACCTACACCATAGACTCTGAAGATTGTGCTCACTAAGAAAAATCGGCTGAAGACGAGCGTCACCAACTTAACACGACGCCGTCACATGACCCATTTCGTGACACGTCACAACCTTTCATGACACGTCACTCGCCTTGAAGACCTAGCCTAAGATCTAGAATAATCTCTTTCACGACGGCGTCATGACTAAAACGCGACGCCGTCGCAGTGATTTATCTATATATACAAATCTGTTTTTAGGGTTTTAAGTATGTAACTTTAGGGTAGAATAAAGGGACAAACCCTAGTTCGTTTGGCAGCTATTTAGGATGATTTTAGGGCTTCAAACCCCTATTATACTTCCTTCAATTCATATTTTAATCAAGTAAGACTATCTTAATCATTCAATATGTTCTTGTTGTGTATCCTTATCCATCTTCTTTTATCTTTAACATGCTTGGCTAAACCTTCTATTTGTGTTTTTATATGATGTATGAAACCTAGAATGTAAATCTTAGTGGTGTTGCTTCTTGTGAGGAATATGCATGTTAGGTCTTAGAAAACCAGCTTTTGTCTGTATCGCTGCTGATATGTCTAGGACACGTCTATGGAAACGCAAGTGCGTAAAAGGATACCATCGGGTAACAGTCTTCATACTACCTTGCCCTTTATATGGTTGATCCCTCTTAAGTTAATTCACATGCATTTCATGTACTCTTAGGGGCCTTGTAATAGTCTTCATACTACCTTACTTGTGCGTTGCCCTAACGGAACATTAAATAGATGACGGGTTCGTGTAATCCGTTCATGACCTAGGAAATACTTACACATATCATCACAAGTGTGACAAGGTAACAAGATTAGGAGAAACAATCTGATAAGTAATGCATGATTAAGTAAATACATTTAATTATCATAAAGTTATCACTAGTAGATTAGATATTAGTTTAATTAGTAGTTAAACAAACCAACCTCTTAAACCATAGATTTACTTGCTTTCCTATAAATATAAAAATACAAAAATAATCTTCTCTCAACCCCTAGAATTCTGTTAGACCGTGATCAAGCCTTCCCAACCTATTCCCCTAGAGAACGATAACAACCCCCAGTCTTGCCTATACTACTACTACAACGGTTAGGTACTCTGCCTAGGGAGTTGTAAAACTTCGTGTTGAAGTCCTACGACTACCGCATCAAGTTTTTGGCGCCGCTACATGGGGAATAGGTAAGTTTTGATCATAGTTTAGCTTAGTTCTACTTGCTTAAATCCTTTCAAGTTTCCAAAGTTTCCCACTACTACCAAGCTAACTCTTTCAACAATTTGGCTGCCTCAAGCCTTTCCTGTATTACCACTATCTTGTTGGTTGTTTCTTGTATCAAATTCGATCCATTAAACTCACTCCCTCCAGTTACGGCCCATAAAACGGTAACCTACATTCCTTGCCTCCACCATGTTTTCAATTGAAGCACATCCATTACTCGAATGATAATCCTCACCTTTGGAAAAACTCATTCATGAAAAGAATAAGTATCCCAACTACCTCTAAACAGTCCGCCTTCACGGTCCTAAGATTAGCTAAAAATGAGGGTGACTTAGGTCAGAAATCCATTGACTACACCCGAATCGCATCGTATCCAGTACTCAACTTGTAACTTTGGACAAACAATATCCTTAGTTATCCTTCTCCACTTATACTCGGGTAACCGAGGTTGTAGCAACAATCCTGCAGACCCTTGATACTCAACCATCGATTAGTTAACCTAAAACTACACAACATCGTATCCGCTCCAGGATAGATAGAATACTTTGTCATATACGCTCATTATTAGCCAAGGTCCCTTAACATCTCTCCAAATGCAGATCCGAAACCTTGTTAACAATATGGGAACCACTCTCCATCTCTTTTCATACGCGTTGGGCCAAGCCACACATATCTTATGGTTGACGCGTTCTTTGCTTTGGACATCTTATCTTACTTCACCAACATCCTTTTCTCAAACTAGATCGGATCGTCGTTACATTATATCTCGAACTCATTCTTGGGCTTCACTCCGTTTCCTAACTCCACGGTACAACGATCTACATTTGCCTTTCCTGATGGTACTTGGCCTCAAAATCAAATCACTAAATAAACATCATATGATCATCTTTGCCACATGTTCATAATCCTATCGATTGAAAGTGTGTTGGAGACATTTCATGTCCGTATAATAAATTTACTCTCCATGTCTCGTTCATCCTTTATGCTCTAGGCATGATAAGGCTAAAACCTACCACATTAGTCATGAAATCTTTTAAGAACTCAGTTGTCGTGACGTACAAAAACAATAATTCTTCCCTTTTTCCAAGCATGCTCTAAATCCTTACTTCGCGCGTATAATTTAACTCCGAAAATCATCGCTCCTTCGGGCAATGCCATGATCGGCTCATGACCCATTTGATGTCCATTTCAGTAATCTAGATAGCTCCTCTATTTGCTCCGCTTCCAGTTGTTGGAAAACTTCAGTTCATCTTCTTCTTCATTCAAGTGACTCCACGATCTCTTCACTGTTGTGACTCATACTCCTCTTAGACTTCGGGGTCGGTTTAAATATAGTCGGTTTATAACGTTATCTAAGCTTGTCTATATACGGCCATGCACACCGACTCATTAAACTCCTATGAAAACAGCTGGTGCATTGGTTAACCAATAGGCATAGCTGTAATCTTCAACAGTCCATTAGCATCTTTAAATAATATTCATTAGCTAGTCATCCCCGTGACCCTCCATTGGTGACATCACATACGAATTTTTCTTATCTCACTCTCTCAACTCCTCCATGCAATCCTAAAACTACCACCGTTCTTCTCATCATACTAATACAGACGATTTCCCACAAAAGTTCATTCGAAACCAACCATTACCTGCAACTCCTGCAAATATATTCCACACCTCTTTCTGTAGGTCCTTTTTATCAGGAATCTCAATGAGCCTTAAACGACTTATTGTTTCCTTTGAATAATTCATAGTTACTATAAGAGAACATTAACCGTGAATACAATAATATTGAAGGGAATATCAATATCTATACCCAGATGAACCAAGATCAAAAATACTAAAATTGATATTACTATTACGATTTGATTGTGAATGTCAATCAACTGATATCTTTAACAATAATATTTCTATGTTCTCTTTTATAAGCAAAAAGGAACCCTATAGGTTAATGAGATATTACTTAGCTCTTCGATATTAACGCTAAAGGAGATAACTATTACTATCATTACAACCAGACTTAACATTTGATCCCAGCATTATTTAACGTTAATACTGCCAGGGACTTAGTTTAAGCTGGCAGACTTAACTTGCTCTACCAGACCTGAACTTCTAATTACTAACAGTACTAACTATTTTCTATCAGTCTAACCATGACTTAAGGACTTAACTTTAATACTTACTAGTATTAAGTCTGTAGACAATATTTTCCTAACCATCCTCCCCTACTTGATCGTCATCCATGAACTTCAAGTTTCTTCAAAAACATTCTTGATCTTTAAACACTTTAAGCTTTAAGAGGATTGTCTTGAACTTCTGTCTTCAAAATAATAAGTCTTTATGTCTTCAAATCTTGACAGCAACTAATCTTTAACCCTTGCATCAGCAACCTTGACAATTTTGTACATCAAATTCACAAAGTTTTCGGTATATCTCATCCCACTTCCAGGTGGTGTTAACTCCTGTGAGAGTGAATCATTGAAAATATAAATGGAATTGATGTCTCTTTACCATGTTAGCCATTAATCTGGAGTAGTCTGTTCTTTGGCACAGAAAGGTGTAGTCCATAGTCACTGAAAACCATTTCAACTCTCAGTACTTGAAAACATTGGGTGAGTTGAATACCAAATGTTTTGGGCAACCATTACAGTATCAACGGATTTTGTTTTGCCCCTTTTACCTGTTAAGCGTTTGCTCAAGGGCTGGTCATGCTTTTAGTAATAAATACTATGGTGCATAGATTACATACAATTTTTGGTAAATTGTCAACCTGACCGGATTTGTGGGTTCTTTACAAGCAGCGTTTGTCTTGGACTAGTTAGTTTTATGTCTGTTAGACATGTGAACCAAAGGACATTTGTGGTGTGGTGGTTATCAACACCTAACCCTTTTCATCCTCTCCTTGCATGATCAGTTGTGGACTAGTCATCATTCATTAGAATCTTCAAATTCTTCTACGTTGTTTCAAAAACTGATCAGCTCAAAGCCATAGAGCTTTCTTTTTTTCAGTTCTAGCTTCAATTCCAATTTGTGGAAAAGTATTTTCTTGGTCAGAGGGGATCTGTTTTCCCAAGGCATATGAAAAAACAAGTCCAGCCACTTGTCATGATAGTATGTTTACCCTGAGGAGCTGGGTAGTTTCCAGCAGGATAAGCTTCCACTTTTGACTGTGTATCCCAAATATATAGCAGTAAATCACCCTGATAAAATATTAATCAGATCTCCCCCAAAGCATCCTGTCAAAGGCCTTCAGGAAGGTTATCTTTATATTTCTTCCATGATAGTCATAGATAATTTTCAAGGTCTTCTTGTCCAAAAATTGTAAGACTCCCATCCAAGGTTGCGAAAAATCTTTGATGTCCATTACTCCGTGTTACTTTTCAGATATATATCTTCATCAGGTTTGGATTGATCATATTGAGGTTTAGTTGTGAGAAAAAATGACTGCCATTCAACAATGGGATATTGATGATCAAGACTCTCAACATCAATCACTTTATCTTCATCAGGAGCTATATGTAAACATATCTTCAGATCATCCTCTTCTCTTGTGAGACCAGAGGCATGCTTTCTTCTTTTTGCTTTTAACTTCCTCCTTGTTCCTAACTTTCTTTTCTTTGCTCCTTCTTCCTCTTTAACTTCCTCATGGACAGATTCATCCTTCTTTTCTTCCTCTTTATGAGTAGCTTTCTCATTCATCTTTTTGATTGCTCTTTCATCTTCTTCAGTTCCAATTGCCACAAAAGTCTGATCTTGCTTCTTGTATCTCTCATACAAGACTTGAATCTCCTCAAATGATTTAGACTTTAACTCAGCATGCTTCTTATTTGCAACATGTTTCAGATAAGTGATCATCTGATTTCTAAGCTGAGATATTGTTGGTGGCTTGTTTCTGATAGCAGCACTTCTTTGTTCTGCAAGAAACTTCCTTTGGGCAGCAATTGTGTCATGTAAAAACTTTGCTCTATCCTCAATAGAATATTGCTCCCTTTCTTCTTGTTGAAGCTTTTCTGCAAGAATCTGATCTGCATTTAATCTTGCTTGAATGTAATCAAATTCAGTTGCTAGTGCTTCTTGTGCAGCTTCTTCTTTGTTCTACCAATCTTTAGCCAGAAGTGCCTCAAGATCAATTTGTATTTGGTGTTTCGCATCCATTTTAGCTTGCACCCTTTGGAGCTTCTCTAAATCTGTGCTTTGAAGCTTTTTTGATTTCTTTGATGTTGTACTTCGGCTTTGAAAAGTCCGTCTTCAGTTCATTGGCTCTTTTCCTTTTCTTCTTTGAACCCTTTCTGTCTCACCAGTATTAACCTCAGCAGTATTAACTTCACCAGTATTAACTTGAGCTGAAGGTGTACTATCAGCATTAAGTTCAGCAGTATTAACTTGAGCAGTATTAAACTTGGCAGTATTAACTTGAGCTGGATATCAGGTTCTTAAATGAAGAATTTTGGTAGGGTTGTTGGGTAGGAGTTTTTGTAGACTTTGATTTCCTTTTGTAAATCTTGCTACCAAGAGGTGCTTGTGATCCCTTAAACCCTTCTGAAGCTACATTTGTTAAGATCTGTGCAGCCTCTAAGGTGGAAGGACTTATTTGTTCTTCTTGAGCCTCCCCTGAACCCTTGCTCTTTTCAGGAGTAACAAATGTATCTCCTTGATCTGTTTCAAAAGGAACTTCTTGATCCTGACCCTCTGCATCCTTAGCTTCTTTACTTTTCCTCTTCTTCCTCAACTTGTTTTCTAGCTTTTTGACTTTCTCTATCAGCTGCAAGATTGCTGTTCCAAGAGTCTGCTTAGTTTCACTCAGTTCCTTTTCCAAAGATTTTACTCTTGACTCCAGCCTAGGTACAATATCCATCAGGTTCCTAAGTTGCTCACTTTCTTCACTAGATCTAGATGCTTGAATCTCAGGTTCATGTGAAGGTGGTGGAGACATGTGATAAGAAGGTTCAAATGATGGACCTTCTGTATCATGATATGAAGGTGATGGTATTTGAGGAGATGGTGGAAGAGTTGGTTGAATGTCAGGAATGGTAGAGACTGGTGGAGATGATATTATAGGTGGTGGAGGTGTTGTAGCTGTTGGTTGTACACTTGATGGTTGAGGAGGTGGTTGTACAGAGTGAGTTACAGTGGGAGGTGGTTGTGTTATTTGTACATGAGATGATGAGGTAGCTGGTACAGACTGAGATGGTGTTGGATCAGCACTTGGTTGAGGTTGACCTGCATCAATGGTTAGCATAACAGGCAACAATGGTCTATGTATCCCTTGAAAACCTCTTTTCATATTTCCAAAAATCTTTTTGGTTAATGATACAGGGACAAAAAGGTTTTTGTTTTCAGTTTGAACATTCAAAATCATTTGAAGAAAACGAGGGTACATTAAAAACTTTGATTTGCTTTTTAAATTGGAGATCATTCCATCAAAGATAAGTTTTGAAAAATTAAAGTCTCTTCCAGTGGAAAGACAGATCAAGGCAGTGGCAATGTTGCTACCAAACTGATCCCATCCTCCACTTTTGGAGCTTATACAATGAAGAATATGATGGATTAAGAATCTCCATTGGGGTGTAAAGTGACTTTTCCAAAATGTAAAAGTTCTGTCATTTACATACCCAATATTTTGCAATCCTGCAAAAATCTCTTCATTTTGCAACATATGAATCCCTGAAGCATCTGCTAATTGGAGTTGCCTCCTAACAGACTCTTCAGTAATTGTATATTCAATGGTATCTATTGTTGCATCAAGTTGTTGAGTCCCATCTGCAAGTGTTCTAGCAGTTGCAGTCTGCCAAAACTGCTTGACAAGAGAATCGTAGATAGGTGGATTGTGAGTGAGAGCATACCTCAATTTTGACCTTCTGAGGAAATCCACTATCTCTGTGTAACCAGCACTCTCAGTGGGTTTGAGTAAGAAACCCACTTGGTTGTGCTTATCGCAATACTTGAGTTGCGCCATTGAAACACTTGGTGAAACTATTTGAATCTTTAAAAATTAGTACTGGTGATGTGACGTTTGACAGATTAGGTCTGTTAGAGAGAGTAATTTTGCGATTGCTGTTGAGAAAAAGGATAATAGGGTAAATAGTGTAAGGATGAAAGAGAAAGAAATTTACTTTATCCCTATATACGTACTCTATCAGGATTTAGGCGGCTAAAAATCTTCAACGGTTATGTTTTGAATAAAATAAAGTGATTTTATTTCAATCAGTATTAAGTGAAAAAGCTACCAGACTTTAAACTTGGCACTTCCAAATAAACTAAAATAGTCAACCAGTATAATAGTGACTCATCAGACTTAAATATTTTCAAATCCAGTTTTAAATTTAGCTTTACAGCAATAAAGCATGTTGACCACAACATCAGTACTTACCGACAACATTGCATCCATTAGCAAAGTGACAACTGGCATTTTTTTTCCATGTCCAAGTTGACTAGGGGCATCACCCTTTTCAAACTCAAGTTAGTTACTGCAAAGTTAGTCTAAAAAGAAAAAAAACATATACTAATTTCTATTTATACTAAGCAGAATTATTAAGATAACTACACAGACTTAATCCTTACAGCCAGTATTAAGTGGTTACCGTTTTAAAACTTTTATAGACTAGCAGACTTATTATTAAAGCTACCCGTATTAATTTACTATATTAGCAGAACTAATCCTAAATTATACTACCAGAATTAATTTTCTATATTAGCATAACTAATCCTAAATTATACTAACAGAATTAATTTTAACTTAGAGCTACCAGGATTAAGTCTAACTTATACAGTATTAAATATTTCATTATTAAATTTACACTTTTTCCTCCCCTTAAATGTAGCTTATGGGTTGATCATACCAATGCTAACCACCAAGTAATTGAACCGTGGTCCATCAAATGGTTTGGTCAACAAGTCAGCTACATTTAAGTCTGTGTGAATTTTCTCCACACTTATGAGTTTCTTCTCATAACAATCTCTGATGAAGTGGTGACGAATCTCAATGTGTTTGGTCTTAGAATGATAGACTGGATTCTTCACAATGCAAATTGTGCTTTCATTATCAATGTGGATTTTGGTATTCATGAAGTTGAAACCATAGTCCAACAATTGATTTTGAACCCACAACACTTGTCCACAGCAATGTGCAGCAGCTACATATTCAGCTTCAGTTGTTGACGGGGCTTACTATAGTCTGTTTCTTGCATTGCCATGAGGATAAGTCCTTTGACCAAAGAAATTGACAACCATTAAACAGGTTTTGGGTTAACCCATTTAACCCGTTTTATATACAAAAGTTGGCACATTATAGGGGTTAAACATATTAAACGAGTTTGCGGGTCGACCCATTTAACCCATTTAACACATATAATAATATATACATAATTTTTAATTTATGAAAAAAAAACTAAACGGGTTGGCGGGTCGACCCACTTAATTTATTCCCAACCCAAACCTAACCTGTTTAATAAACGGGTCAGATGGGTCGACCCAAACCCGACCCGAAATCTATTAGACTCAACCCGAACCTGTTAATTTTCGTGTCAATTTCAGGTCGGGTTTCATGTCGGGTCAGAAATTGTCACCCCTACTTATTACTCCTCACAAAATGAATAGGGGTGCCATTAAAATATTATAAAACCATTAAAATATTATAAATTATAATATATAATAATCATTATTTATTTTTTAATAAATCTCCCTGAAAATTCTTTATTTTAATAAACCCTCCTCAAGATTTTTCATTTTTAATCCTTCTTCATTTTTAATAAACACCCCCCTCCCCCTCTCAAAATTCTTCATTTTTAATAAACCATTCTCAAAGTTAAGTCACTTTTCAGTTTTTACTCAAAATACTTTAAACCCCCTCTTAAAAGTAAGTCACTTTTCAGTTTTAATCCAAAATACTTTAGTGTAATAAAGCCTCTTTTAAAACTAATACACTTTTTAATTTTGGTACAAACCGCTTCGCGGCACAGTGCGGGTAGCCAACTCTTGTTTATTGTAATAACTAGTTTATTGACCCGTGAAATTCACGGGGCCTTAAGAAACCGTTAACAGTGTTTATATAAGAGACCGATTTGTGGTATTACATAAATAAATCACATGTTAGATGTATGAATAGTAAATATTAATGCTAAATTACGATACAAATAAATTATTGAAATATTATAAAAGACATTTAAACTTTTATGGTATATAATTTTGAGAATATTTTACTTTGAAAAAGAGTAAAATAATGTAACAGCAACATAAAAAAATGTGTAACAACAAAACGCACACAACATTTTATGGCATTTTATAGAAGTTAGATATGAGTTTATATTAAAACTTATAACACATGAGATATATGTTTGGAAAATGCTGAAAAGAATGTATATGAAAACCATAAAATAGTATTTTTTTGAGTTTATTATCAAAAGAAATATGCTTATATAAGCAATCGGTTTATTATATTAGGTGAATATATGATATGTTAAATGTATGAATAGAAAATAGTCATGCAACATAAAAAAATGTGTAACAACAAAACGCACACAACATTTTATGGCATTTTATAGAAGTTAGATATGAGTTTATATTAAAACTTATAAAACATGAGATATATGTTTGGAAAATGCTGAAAAAATGTATATGAAAACCATAAAATAGTTTTTTTTTTGAGTTTATTATCAAAAGAAATATGCTTATATAAGCGATCGATTTATTATATTAGGTGAATATATGATATGTTAGATGTATGAATAGAAAATAGTCATGCAACATGAAAATAAAATAAAATTTAAAAATGATAAAAAAACATTTAATCTATTTTGGTATATACTTTTGACAACATATAAAAAAAGTAAACTTTTAACAAAAAAAAATACTTTTATTCCATTTAATAAAGGAAGTGCATCAAGCTCTTTTCTAAAGACCATAATGTCATCAGCAGACTTGGATATTGGAGTAGAAGATGGCTTCTTTGAGGAGTGACTCTTCTTTGTAGCATTGTGTTCAGAACCAGCTGCTTTTCTAGAAGTAGAAGAGACCACAAGGAGTTCTTCAGCCTCTTCAGTCTGCACATCAATGTCAATGACCTCTTTTGAACCTGCAGGGTTAGCTTGATTTTGCAAAGATACAGGTATATAGTTCATAGAGTCTGTAAGATAGTCTAAGTCAAACATCCACCTATGGCCTAATCCCTGCACATTGGGTTTTTCCTCTAGAAAGTTGACATGAAGATTTACTTCCACTCTCTTGGTGACTAAGTTATAAACCCTAAAGGCTTTACTGTTCACAGAGTAACCAACAAGAAAACCCTCATCAGACTTTCCATCAAACTTTCCTAGTGGGCTAAGAGTATTGAGAATGGTCACATGGCACCCAAATGGTCTTATGTAGCTAAGGATTGGTTTGTGGCCAAACAAGAGCTCATAAGGTGTTTTGTTCTGAGGCTTGGTCACCCTTACCCTGTTGAAGGTATAGCAAGCAGTATTGACTGCTTCTGCCCAAAAAGTGGTAGGCAAGAGTGAGTCAGCTAGCATAGTCCTAGCAGCCTCTATAAGGGTCCTATTCATTCTCTCAGCAACCCCATTTTGCTGAGGAGTTCTTGCATTACTAAACTCCTGTTTTATACCCTTTTCCCCACAGAACTCAAGCATACCCCTGTTCTTAAATTCTGTCCCATTATCTGATCTAATGATTTTTACTTTTTGATTTAGTTGGTTTTCTATCTGTCTTATAAAAGTCTTAAGGATGCTACTAGTCTCATCCTTTTTGGCTAGAAAGAACCCAAACAGAACCTGAACAGTCATCAGTAATCACTAGACAGTAAAAACCCTTTTTGGGCCCCCACTATGGTTAGCTCTCGTCTCACGAAGTTGGTCCAAATAAATCCATGTGCAAGGTATGTAATGGGTGGGTCACATATCTATCCATCTTGGCTTTACAGGAGGCCTGTGTTGCTTTCCCTTCTGACAAGCAACACAGGTGTGGTCATTTTTGAAACTCTTGAAGGGGCAACCCCTCTAACTAGGATTATCTTTTACAAGTCTTATTTAAATTTTTGAAAATTCAGGTGAACTAACCTCCGTGCCATCAATTTAGCTTCAATTAGATGAGGCTTTTGCTAATAAACAAGTGTATCCTTGTGAAGAGTAACTATTTTTCATATCACAAGATACATGGTTGTGTGCCTTGGAACTTAAGGAAGAAACCTGCTTTTCATCAGGCATCTTGCACCGTAGATGGGGACCCACAAAACATTTTTTTCAGTAAAAAAGTACATTTAGCTTTTTATCACATTATCTGAGTATGGAGGAATAAGTTAAAATGTCCAGTTCTTTCACAAAAGCAATCATCAAAAAACTAAATTTCATAATTCTATACGTACCTTTTCCACTGATACTACCTTTACTTCCTCCAAAAGTAACAGATCCCACTTTGGATAGTTCTTGATAATCTTCAAGATGGGCCCTGTTACCAGTCATGTGCCCAGAACATCCACTATCAAAAATACCTCTATGCTCCATATGCTTCAGTGGATGATCCTCATTATTCACAGTGAAAGCCATTAGAGCATGATTGAGTTCCTCATCTGTAGTCTGCTCTACCCAATTGATCTGACCTTCATCAATAGTCATCAAAGCTTCCTTTTCAGTTCTCACTGGCTTGAAATCCTGACCTCTACCTGCTTCCTGCCTGCTTCTATTTTTTGTACTTTAAAATTGCACTCCTAGCAAAATGCCCAGTATTGTGACAATTGAAAACACTCAACTTTTCTCTTATCAAATGCCAAATGCATTTTTCATCACTCTTGGTTTAGCATGTCTTTAATAGAAATTTCTTATCTTGATGGCAGTCATAGCAATTTGCCAATTTTTATCCCATTCTTCCTCAAATCCAGTATCATCAAATTTGATCTGGTCTTCATGTATCAAATCACATCTCAGTATTTGTGGCTAGAAAGGGAATGGATAACTTATCAGCAAGACCAGGGTGTAGCAGTTGGTTTGCTTTGGAAAGAGAAGTGGTATAAGAAACTATCAACTTCTGAGTTGTGATTTGGCTTCTGCTTTGCTTGATGAGGCCTTTAGCTTGTGATAGACAAGCCAACATTGTCAGATGTGAGAGAAGAAGATGATGTCTTTTGAATGTCTTGTTTAAAGACACTTAGATTATTGTATAAATCATCTATTGACAGTGTGTCAATATTCTTCTTCGTTCTCATTGTCATAGCTAAACTGTCCCACGCAGGAGGAAGGGACCTCAAGAACTTGTGCTTTGCATCTTCATTTGATTCATCTAGCACCAAGGGCCATCCAACTGTGAGAGGTGTTTTTGAAACCTATCATACCCTTTCTCCAAAACTTTCTTAGAGATATAGTAAATGCCTCAAACGGTTGTTTTAAAACAGCTTTGTGCATTTTCTTGAGTTCGATGTCACCAAACCTGTCTTGTTAGCTGGCCCAGATCTCTTTGGCATCATCCATGCATGAAACGTCTGAGATGATCTTTTGGAACAGCCATAGCAGAAATGTTCTAGCTTTCCTTTCTTCTTATCTGCAACCTGTTCTGCTGTGTGGTGGACAGGAGTACCCTATTAAACACCCATCCTGCTTTGGTGACTCGCTTCTTCGAGTTTCCATTTGAAATTACTTCACAAATCAATCTCTTATTTACTCCACAGTAATGTTCCATTCCCTCGCCCACGTATCATAATCATCTTTTGAAGGACAGGCAGTTTGGATTATTTGAAAGTGTTTTTGTGGTGATTATTTGTGGTGGTTTAGCTTGGAGCATCTCCTTTGTTGGATGCTGGTCACAGATTCAGCAAAAGATGCCTATCTGAAGAGGAACAGTTCCTCATCATCTATGAAGGAGAGAAATATCGTTGCAGACATGACTACTTGATTTAGTGGAATCAAAAGGTTTTGATCTTTTTTCAAACTTGTGTTATAAGTCCTCTATGGTGGCTCTGATACCACTTTGTAGGTCCTTTTCAACAGGATCCTAAATGGCTTACACGATTATAGTCCTTTAGATAAATCCAAATAAACTATGAGAGACAATAACCGTGAATACAAATATTGATGCGGAATATCAATATCTATACCAAGATGAACACAAGAACAATATGCTAAAAATACTATTACTATTACTATTTGATTGCAAATGCTCAATCAACCGATGTGTTTTACAATACTATACTACGTTCCTTTTATAAGCTTAAGGAACCCTAAACGCGTTAAGAGATAATGCTTATCTCTTCCTAGATTAACGCTAAGAGATAACTATTACTATAATTACAACCAGACTTAACATTCTGACCCAGCAGCATTAACTTTAATACTGCCAGACTTAAGTTAATGCTGGCAGACTTAACTTGCTCTACCAGACTTAACTTCTACTACTAACAGTACTAACTATTCTTATCAGTACTAACTATATCTAACAGACTTAACTTTAATACTAACAGTATTAAGTCCGTTTACAATATTTTCCTAACAAATTCCTTGATCAGTGGATACTTTTTCTCTACTAGCATATTAATCTCCATAGGTGTACCATCCATAAACAAAGTGTGAACTCCACAATTTGTACAGAGTGTAAACTCCATAATTTTCATGCAATTTCCATTGTAGCAATTGCATAACATTGGCTTTGTCTTGTCATGCTCCTCCCTATTTGGATGCATCCTCTTCATTCAAATCATCATCTGAAGACTCAACCTTTTTGCATTTCCTTCTTCTTGGTTGTGAGGTGCTTGACTTCCTTTGTCTTTCTAATCTCTTAACTCTTTTCTTTAGTCTGAGGATCTCCACAGCTTGAACATCCTTTTATTTCTCCAAGTCAAGCACCTGTTTTGACAATTTTGTACACATAGTCATCAATTCCTGTAGTTTCAGTCTACCCTCATCACTTCCAGGTGTGTAACCTCCTGGGAGAGGTGAATTATGGGGTGTGATTGGTACATTAGCAGTTAATTCAAATTGATGTTCCATCCTGCCCTCCCCACTTCTAGATGTGTGACCTTCTGAGAGAGGTGGTTCATTGGGCTTTTTAAGCATTCTCTCATACCTAGTCTGAGCAGGAGCACCCCTCATGGTATCTTGGCGCCTGGGACTTCCACCTGTATCCATACCCTGAGGAATGTCAACATTAGGCATTGACGTGGTCTGGGTCCTAATTATGTTATCACTGTCTTGTGCTACATCTAAGCTAGCAGCAGTAGTGATAGGCCTTTCCACACTGTCACCCTCTCCTTATGGATAGCCTTATCTGCACCAAGGTCTTGAGGTACACTAGTCTGAGGTAACTAAGTGTCCTTTTTGGTTTGCCTAGTCTGAGGTAACTGAGTGTCCTTTTTGGTTCGCCTACGTGTTTGAGTCTTTCTTTTTCTTTGATATGTAGTTGGAGATGGGAGTAGTTGCTCAATGTGAGGTTCAGTTTGAGGTTCATGAAAATTTTGGTTGTGAGGTAGAGGGTGTGGGTTGGGGTTCAGGGGGTGTTGCTAAACCTTCACCCTCAGGTGCTTGGTTATGCACCAACAGTATTAACGGTAACAAGCCGTACTAATATTAGCTTGGCAGTATTAATATTAGTCTAACAGTATTAATGTGTTCTCCAATAACTATGCAATAACATGCCTCTATTCATCACAAGCACACTAGAAATAACTAGATAAACATGTGAGAATTCATAAGGATCCATATCTATGCATAGCCCATGAATAAAAGTTAAGAACTGTCAATTCACAACAACATCCGTGTATTCATTCCATTTCAATCCAAATAGCACTTGTGTATACTCCACTGCACTTAAACACCATTAACCTCCCCAAAGATCATGCAGGTATAGATTAAGCATATAAATGCTTGCCACTAGAAAATTAAATCTACTCACATCAAGAGCTTTAGTGAGCAAATCAGCTACATTATTATCAGTGTGTATCTTGACCATCTCTATCAATCTCTTTTCATAGGAGTCTCTAATGAAATGATGCTGAATCTCTATATGCTTTGTTTTAGAATGGTAGATAGGATTCTTGACAACACAAATGGCACTCTTATTGTCAACATGAATCTTTGTCTGCATAAAATTGTATCCATAATCCAACATCTAATTTTAGGTTCAAAGTACTTGACCACAACAGTGAGAATCAGCAATATATTCAGCTTTAGTAGTTGAATTAGCCATGACATTCTTGTTTTTACATTGCTAAGAGATTAACCTTAAACCAAGAAATTGACAACCTCCTGTTGTGGATTTCCTGTCCAAAATGGTACCTGCATAATCACTGTCTGAAAAAGATTCCAATAAAAAAGGAGAGTCCTTAGGATACCAAAGGCCCAAATTGGGTTGACCCTTTAGGTATCTGAAGATCCTTTTTACTGCATTCAAGTGGGAAACTTTTGGGTGAACTTGAAATCTTAAGCATGCACAAACAGAGAACATAATATCTGGGCTAGAGGATGTAAGGTACATCAATGACCCAATCATTGACCTGTATAAATGGACATCAACATCCTCACCATCTTCATCTTTTGTTAAAGCCTTGTTAGCTTCCATAGGAATACTGGTTGTCCTTATACTAGAAAAACCAAATTTCTTCAAGATCTCACCAACATACTTATCCTAATTAATAAAGATCCCATCCTCTTTCTGCTTGACTTGTAAACACGAAAGAAGTGAGTCTCAATGAATATCTGGTAAACTTTTGTGCATTATTTGCTTAAAATCTATACACAAAGACTTTTTAGTGGAACCAAAGATGATGTCATCTACATATACTTATACCAGTAGAATATCATCCTTGACTCTTTTTATGAACAAAGTCTTTTCAATTTGACCTCTGTAGAATCCATTGTCCAGCAGATAGGTAGAGAGAGTCTCATACCAAGCTTTAGGAGCTTGGTGTAGACCATATAAGGCTTTCTCTACTTTATAAACTTTTTTTGGAAATTCTGGATCTACAAAACTTGGAGGTTGGCTTACATATACCTCCTCTTCAATAGTACCATAGAGAAAGGCACTTTTGACATCCATCTGGTACACAAGAAAATTCATGAATGATGCATAGGCAAAAAATAACCTGATTGCTTCAGTCCTAGCAACAGGAGCAAAAACCTCATCATAGTCAATGCCTTCTTCTTGTTTGTATCCTTGTGCTACCAGCCTAGCTTTCTTTCTGACTACTATACCCCTTTCATCTTTCTTATTTTTATACACCCACTTTGTACCAATAGCATTTTTTCCATAAGGTAAGTCAACTAAGGTCCAAACCTTCTGAATCTTGAACTGAAGCAATTCTTCTTGCATTGCTTCAACCCAGCTTTCATCATCAAGGGCTTGAGCTATCTTTGTGGGTTCCTGCTGAGAGAGGAAACAGGTAAATAAGCAATTTTAGAAATCTTTGTGATTTGACCTTCTCTGCTTTTAGATGTAGCTAATCATAGCATGTTCTCCAGAACTCTTCTTTGTCATGCCCTTTGTTTGTACTGCTGACTTTGGATCTCCAATTATTTGATCTTTAGGATGAATAAGGTGTACTCTAGTTGTGGGAATATGACTGACAATAGTAGAAGGTTCCATGTTGTTGAAATCAGCCTTTGTACCCATAACTTGATCAGCAAAAGGAGAATTGTAAGTGTCCAAGTCTTCATCATCAAAAGCACTGCCAAAAATGCCAGTATTTTGAACTTCAGCAGTATCCTCCAAATCAGGCATGAGAGGATCATCTGGTAATCTTGACATCATTAGAAGTTTTGGTCACTAGATGCATTACTGGTGTGCTAACAGTATTAAAACTGTTAGTGCTGCTGGCTCTAGTAGCCTTCCCTTGAAGAAGCTCCCTGTTGCACTATGCTTCAAACTCTTTTCTAATAGTATTTGATTGCTCTGTATCCTCCTTCTCTTGATCCATCATTTTGTCAAGAACAAACATTTTTCAGGCTTGGTTCATTCCTCAGCTTGCTGATTTCTTTGTCAGGACGTTTCACAGCAACATCATCAGGGCTTGCATCATCTTTTCTATGTTTCATCTGAGGCTCGTGTAGCTTGAAGAGATAGAAAAGACCATAATGGGCACACAATATATTGATAGTGACACTTCTTTTCTTTATATTGTCTAGCATCAACACTTTTCTTCAAATCTGTATCGCCATTAGCTTCTTATGGACCTGCATTTTTGTTAGTTTGATTCCTTGCAGTAACTGGTTGATAGTTAATAGAATTTGTTAAGAAATCAATAAAAAGCAGATTAGGTCCTTGTTCTTGTAAATTTGGCTTATTTTCAAGAAAGTTTACATGCAGATTCTCTTCAACTTTTCTGGTTTCAGTATTAAATACCCTGAAACCCTTGCTATTTACAGAGTACCCAACTAAAAATCCTTCTTCATCCTTCCTATCAAATTTGCCTAAAGGGTCGAGGGTGTTTAGGATAGTGATAGGACATCCAAAAGGTCTCATAAAACTTATGCTTGGTGGTCTGCCAATAATAAGTTCATAGGGTGTCTTGTTATGAGGCTTGGTCACTAAAACCCTATTCAGGACATAGCAAGCAGTAATAACTGCTTTAGCCCAAAATATAGTAGGTAGAAGTGAGTTTGCTAGCATAGATCTAGCTGCCTCAATCAGGGTCCTGTTCTTTCTCTTAGCAACTCCATTTTGTTGTGGAGTTCTGGCAACACTATATTCCCTTTTTATCCCTTTTTGCCCACATAATTCATCCATTTCCCTGTTTTTGAATTCTGTCCCATTATCAGACCTGATTACTTTAACTTTATGGTTTAATTAGTTTTCTACTTCTGTTATAAAAATTTTAAGAATCCTACTTGTTTCACTCTTAGTGGCTATGAAGAAAACCCAGCTAAACCTGTTAAAGTCATGAGTCACTACAAGACAATAGGTCTTATGGTTGATACTCCTTACAGATGTTGGACCAAATAAATCCATATGCAACATCTGTAAAGGTTGGCTGATAGAGCTCACAAGTTTGACCTTGCAGGAGGCTTTATGTTGCTTTCCCTTCTGACAAGCAACACAAGTATGGTCATTTTCAAAAGTCTTTGAAGGAAGACCTCTGACGAGGTTTCCCTTCACAAGTTTATTCATTGTTTTAAAATTCACATGACCCAGCCTCCTATGCCATAGATTAGACTCATCAATTGTGGCTTTTGCAAATAAACAAGTTAAATCTCCAGAAGGAACAACATTCTTTAAATCAAAGCTGTACATATTGTTTTGCCTGGGGACTCTAAGCAGTACTTGACTTTCATCAATTAGCTTAAAATCAGGAGACAAAACAAGACATTCAGTTTCAGTGAAAAGAACATTATTTTCTTGTCACACATTTGTGAGACAGAGAAAAGATTAAACTTTAGTTTCTTCACAAAAAACACATATTCAAAGTCTATATTATTAGTTCTTATCTTACCAATGCCTGTTATCTTACCACCTCTAGTACTTCCACCAAAGGCAACAAAACCTCTATCAATATCTTAATAGTCAGTAAGTAAGGCTTTGTTCCCTGTCATATGCCTGGAGCATCCACTGTCAAACATTCCTTTGTACTTTAAAGCTTGTTGTGGATTCCCCTGCACAAAAATAAGAGAGTTAGTTTCTCTTGGGGACCCAAGCCACTACTGACTTGAGTCTGCCTTGTGGATCAATATAATTTACTCTTTTTGAGATCCATGATCCACTATTGTCTTCTTTTTAGGTCTCCAAACACAACCTGCTGAGGCCTTAACAGCAGTGACCCCATTTCCCTTAACAGTACTAATTGTTGTTTGCCCAGCAGTATTAACACCATTTACTCTAACAGTATTAACTTTTTCTTTTGAAACCCTGGTATTAAGTACTGTTGATTTATAAAAAGGCCTTCTAATAGGTGAATGTGACTTAGGAAAAGTATTTATTTTTTATTTTGAAACATTCACTCTATTTTTAGGGGTAGCAGTATTAACATTCTGCTTGGCAGTACTAACTGGTATTCTTCCAGACCTAGTTAAGACAGTAGTTGGAACAAATTTATTTTGATGATTTATTCTTTGAGTGTTGTTCCAAATTGGTCTAACTTCCTTATGACCAGTACCCTTTCTCAAAACAGATTCTTTAGGCATTCTCTTTTCATGAAAATCACAGTCTTTTATTAGATGATTGTGACTTCCACAAACAAAACAAGCTTTCTTAGTAAACCCAAAACCTAACCCTAGTTTTTGAGTCATCTTCCCATTCCAATCTTTTCTATCTACCTTAGGAGATTGAGTGACCATCCTAGGTTTTACAGCTTGTTTATCAGATTTAACAG